>JAOEHY010014256.1:0-10579 GCA_025447955.1 Psilopsiagon aurifrons
CAAAATGTACTAAGCAGTAACTAAAACATTGGTGTTATCAGCACTGCTCACAAGCTGAAAGTCCAAAGAAAAAAAAACACAGCTCCACACCGGGTACCAAGAAGGAGAAAAACGACTGCTACTGCCGAACCCAGGACAATTATGTACATTCTAAACTAATCTTTCTGATAGCTATATTGACATATTCAGAATGACACTGAAGTAAGCTTGAATAACTCAAAAAAACACATGAAAATTCTCTGCTTTAGGTGTTTGATACTGTCAGCTCTAGTTGTCTTGTATTCAGCTCTAATTTTTTTTAGCAATATCAAAAATTATTTTGCTATGCTACCTTAAATAATTCATCTGCAGAGAATCACAGTCTGAGCACTAAATATCTGGGCAAGTACCCTGTTTCAAGGATATTTAGATAGATCATGAAAAATACAGAAAGGGAAAATATTCAGAAAAATATATAAGCAGCATAATTATAAAAAATATCTTGACAATACACTTTCTAAAACATTTTTGGCAGTTCCATTTTTAGACTCAGGGCTTTTTTTATAAAATTACTGGTTTACAACTTTTTCATTGGAAATAGAATTAGAGAGGAGGAAAAATAACCTACTATTTTTTTCTGTATATTAAGAAAATTTGTGTTCAACTTATATACGGGAAAAGACTGATGGGTACTTTATTCTTGCATGGAACATTTCAGTAAGACTTTCACTTGCAATAGACCAGCATGTGTTGATGCCAACAAACTTAACATAAATTCTTCTCCAGTATCTAAACAGTAAAAAAGACAAATCTGAAACTTTTTATTCAGGGTTTCTGAATATAATAAAATATTAGCATGTGTAGAAGGTCAGATTGTGAGTAATACTTTGAAGACTAAATGTATGTGTATATCACAAAAATATTAGGCTGAGCTTCAATATTCTAAGGAGTTGATGGTAGTTTTTTCTTCAGTTTTCACATCAGTAACTTCCTGTATAATTGAGATATTGAAATGCATTTAGGAAAGTCAAAAGAGTCAGGATAATTTTATTCTGTCAAGGCTAAAGAAATCCTGACTGAGCTGTTCTGAATGAATTGGAAAACAGCTCACTGAAACTTCTATGCTCGAGTGCTTCCTGTGAGAGTGGAAAGTTATGCATGAGTATATAGGCAGGCAAAGGAGAATTAGGCAGATGGCCTTGCAATGTGATAGCTGGTTACATTTTTCTTCTAGGCTCATTTGCAGTCTTCACTGTGGAAAGTAGACAAAATGACGCATCCTTAATGGGTACATAACCCACAAGACTTGTAGATTTGCAGATTGCATCATGTGTTTTTAATTTTTAAATGTTTATCTATCCCTAGTTTGTTACAAATAAAAGAATAATTTAGTATCTTGAACATTACTCTTTTTCTGTGTGTATGTACTTTTGCCTTAGAATAACACGATGAGTACAGAATTGATCCTTATATTACTTCAGAGGGGAAAGTCAGAAGGAATGAATTAATATCCTACTGCCTACTCCAAAAAAAGTATTTTTCTGCCTCCAAGGAGAATGTTCTTGAGTGTCCTTCAGTCCTTCCCCTGGAGAACAGCTGGTATTGTTGAAGCTCAAACATGAGTGTCTCCTGTCTGTTATGAAAGAAGTTTATGCATATGATAAGGATATCAGCATAACACATCCTTTCTCTCCCTATTAGTACTGAATGTAGAGCACCTATCTTGAAAAGTTCTGTTTACTCACTTTTAAGTCAATTGAAATAATTATGTTGTGCTCACAGGCTAAGGGGTTTTATTATACTACATCAAACCTTTCAATTATTTTTCTTTGTTTATTGCTGATAATTTCTGGCTTCCGTTTCTTTTCATAAGAGCAGAAAATACATTGCCAAGTTGATTTTTCAAGATCTCATATGATGAAAAAAAGTATGAAAAGACATATAAAGATCTTCCAAAAGCTCAGTTTTAGACCTCTTGTATGTTGTGGTTGTCATGAATCTAGTGATTTAAGACCAAGAATACTTACGTACAATGGGGTAACTCTGTTTTTGAAGCAGAATGGTTCTTTTATATGTCTTGGGCTCTATGTCACCATTTTGGAGCCTGGGGAAGTTAGTTGCATACTCTATTATTACCTATTATCTGACATTCCAGAGCAAGTACAACCTATATTGAATTTTTCCTACCAAAAAACTCCATCTCCAAATCTTTAACCAGAGCTGAACAAACCTTTGTGGTGAATTCCTACTGAATTATTGCATCAGAGCAATCAAATCAGCTAGTAAAAATATCAGTTCACTTAGTACATTGACAAGCAAAGGATGAATCTGATGATATCCTTGGAAAACATTAAAAGCTTGCTTCCTTGAGAAGAGAGGTGACTTAAGTACAACAAAAAAGATTCCATGAACGTGAGACCCTTCCATAAAGAAGCTGATGACTTTCCTGACTCCTTTAACTTGTTGCCTGCCTTTTTTTTTGGTAGGAAGAAGGGGGTGAAGCTTTGTTGTTTTCAGCCTTATTCAATTCCTGTGAAACCGGAATGTGTGTTCTTTACAATTTTGAAAGTGTAATTCTGATTGCCTAGATTTATGGATAATGGCTCCAAAAATATTTTTATTTTAGAATGTTTCAGGTAACACAGTATTTCAATGGCAGAAGCAGTCCACAGAGTTATGTAATTCTAAATGTAAGTTAAGTATAACTGCTAATTAACAACTGTGAAGAATAATTAGTTCTCATTATTTACCCTATCAAGACTTTTCATTAACTCTAAAAAAGTTAATTCAACCATTTACACTTCTTTTTCTTCTCTTATAGAACAAAACCAAGAAAGAATCCAGCCGGACAAAAAAAAAGTAGCACTATATGTTAAGAAGATATATGATGGTCATAGTGTCTGCAAATGTTAAAAAAAAAATCATCATATGGAAATGAATATACATTTGTAGCAATTCTTGATTAAGAAGAATTTTCAAACAGAAAATAAACACTATTTTTGTATGATAATGAGCAGAACTATGAAATTAAGTTCTTGAAAGCAAAGGCATATGTATCACATAATATTCCTTCCCATTTTTCACAGAGATACTGTAACATGGGCACTGCAGTTAATGATGAAAAGTTTAAAGAGACGTACTAAGACTAAAACAGCAGCAAAATTATTTAGATTTATTCTGAACATATAATGTATTCAGTGCCGCAGGTGTCAATGAAATTAATGAAAGAAATCTACTGACACTTCCTATAATGAGTATCTCATTTTCCTGAACATGAATTTTGAAATATTGCTTGATTACCTAAATTCTTCAGTCTGTCTTCTGAAATTGAAGCATAAGGTGTGGAAGACGGAAACAGGGATCTAACAACTGAAAAACCCTACATACAATATAGGAGTTCCCAAAACCATTACTGTATAAACAGAAGAAATTTCTCAGGGATGTATTACTTTTGTGACTGGCAGGGAAAGCATACTATAAATAGTGTATCTTAGAGAAAAAAATAATAATTTTCAAAGGGAGAAATCAAGCCTGCAAGTACATTTCCACTGTTTTGCATTTTTCAGCTGCTACATTATGAGTATTTGCTGTATTTGTACCCTCATACTGAAGCAACATCTTTGCAGATTATTTACTATGAAATTCAAAAAAACAAGTCAAGTAGAGGTAAGTCTCCAGTGTTAGAACTGGCTTAGTTGTACTCTTTCTATAAAGCCTCTCCAGCCTAAATTTAGCTAGAAGAAAATTATAACCACTTTAAAGTAATGAATTCTGGGTTTAATCATTAACTAGACAAAATGTCCTGACTAAATTGACTAGACGCATTCAAATCTTGAAGACAGCCTGAGGTTCTAGCAAGTAAAACACCTGGAGACCATGCTAATCTATGCAAGAGACTGTAAGAAAAAAACTGCAATAAAAGAGAACTTAAGCAGGCAGAGACTTTGTGTTTATTGTTAGTGTGTCCTAGAATAATAGAAAAATTTAGGTTGGAAAGGACTCTTGGAGGTCATGTAGCCCAGATTCCTGCTCAAAGCAGAACTAACTCCACAGAGTGTGAAGCATTGCTCCACAAAAATGATATATGACACTTCTGTAATAGTTACATTTCAACTTGAAAAGATGCTAAGCTGTATAAAATCTTTAAATTCAGTTGTAATTCAAAAGCTTATGGTTTAAAAATACCATGGATCATATCCTTTGTTTCTATATTATTCTATACCAAATACACTCATTTTGCCAGTGTGATGTTATGCTCTCAAATTCCCTTCAGTTCCTAAAAAATATTTTTCCTTGGTTATGCATACTATGAATAACAAAGATCATGCAGGCAAAAACGTGAATTCAGTTATATTACCTCAACACATGCACACCGTTAATGAGTACCAAGTAAATGTATGCCAGAAGATAATAAGATGTATTCTCTAGGGAAATAAAATATAGAAGACCACATCTTAATAACCACTGTTTTTTTTTATTTAAACTTTCCTCCCCTTTCAATAGGACCATGTTGGCAGCCAGCCTAGCCATAAAATTCTGAACCCACCTCTGTAACCCTATTTCTGCTTCAAAGGGGACAACTGTAGAGAATTGTTTTGTTTATTTGATCCCTTGCTGATTTCTGCTCTCCTCCTGTGCTGGGTGAAGGGCATATGAAGCTGAAGGTGCTGAGTGGGATTTGCTATATGGAACATGGAACAATATCTGATCGTTACTGGGACTTTTCCTCCTGCTAGCAGTCTGCTTGTTTGGACAACTGCCTTATCTGGCTTTGATAAAGTGTGTTGGGGGCCTCACAGAAGACCTTATATTTGAGGAATCAGTGACCTCAGACAAGCCAGCCTGATTAAGTGCGAGCCATATTATGCCTTGTACTTGGGGCTTGAGAAACCTGTGTATATATAACATATATTTGGGAGAGATAAACTGTATGTGGATCAAGGGAGAGGACTTTTTTGATCCTGACTGACAAAACAATGCAGACTAAATTTCTTTAAGATTATTTTGAATTTTCATTGCACTATAAAGAAGATCTGATTTCTTCCATTTTCACCATGCATAGTCAGGAAAACATACAAGTCAGGAAAAGTTTTTTGTCATCCATAATTTACAGTATTGCAAAACTGTTTAAAGTGGAAACAGCATCCAATCACACAATATCAGTCCATGTTTTACATGCTGTTCCAAGTTCATAATAATATATTCTGACTCACCCTGTAGACTCAAGTCCACTCTCAGAAATTAGAATTAGTTAACTCATGTATGTCTATGAGGATTGTTGTTGGATGTTGCATAATTTAAATTTACTTCAACTCTCACTCATTGACTTTGCTCCTTTAAAGGTGATTATGTGGTATTTGAATACATAATAAAATTTTGTTTTACCTAACTCTCTTAGTATTATTTTTCTAATAAAACCTGGAGGCCTTCATCTAAACCCATATTTCTAGCTTGTCAATAATGTCAGTAACACACTGAGATTCTTTCTGTGCTGCAATAAGTTTACTATAAATAACAAAAAAGAAAGCCATCTGGCATAGAACTCAAGGAGAGCTAACTGAGGAGCAGAATGTATAATATAGTAATAGCTTATTATTAATATTAATTATTAATAGCGAAAGGCACCCATCATCCTATGAAACAAAAAGCTATATATTAAATGTCTGCTTGACAAGTATGTCTTCTCCATACATTCAGCATTTATTCAGGATCCTTGTGGAAATGCCATTGAAGAGAACTTGAAGCTTGTCATGACTTCCATAGAAGACAGATCACTGTAGATATGTGATTGGAATCAGTTTGCTTTTTCAGCCTGCTTCATCATGATTTCAAAGGAAAAGGAGGAGGTTTTCCCCAGATCTTCAGATTTGGGGAAATCAATCAAAGTCCATTTTTTTCTGTTTTGGGAAAGTATTCAAAATATTATTACTCATTTTATTCTTAGGAAATTATAGTGTCGCGGTTTAAGCCCAGCTGTAACTCAAGCAGTTCTCTCGCTCACTCCCCCCTCTTTCTTCCCCCCTGGCTCCTGGGGGGATGGGGAGGAGAATCAAGAGTGCAACTCCCACAGGTTGAGATAAGAACAGTCCAGTAATTAAGTTATAACACAAACCACTACTGCTACCATCAGTAATAATAATGACAAGGGAAAAGACAAGGGAAGAGAATATAACCACTCACCACTTGCGACCGATACCAAGCCCAACCAAGCAGTGAACTAACCCTTCTGGGTACCTGCTCCCAGTTCACATGGAATACCTCTTTGGTTAGCTTGGGTCAGGTGTCCTGCCTCTGCTTTCTCCCAGCTTCCCCTCCTCCCTGGCAGAGCATGAGACTCAGAAAGTCCTTGGTCAGACTAAACATTTGAGCAGTAACTAAAAACATCAGTGTTATCAAAGCTGTTCCCAGGCCAAAAGTCAAAAGCACAACACTGCACCATCTACTAAGAAGGAGAAAAATTACTTCTACTGCTGAACCCAGGACATCTAGCTTTGGAACATTGGAACCAGTATTAATCATATTTTCTCCTTGGAATTGAATGTTTGACCTATAAGTTTTGTGAGTAACAGGATTTTTTTATTTATTTTTTTTTTAATGGACACAGCAGCACTAAAATCTGAAACCTGTGAGGATAAATACTGCATTTGCTTAACAAACCTTAAGTTTATCAGGTGGTAAAATGCTTTTTTATTTACCAGCATAGACAATGTTACAGGAATTTAACAGTAGCTTTTCATGGTCAGGGGCTGATTTTAATAGCTATGAAGTAGCTTGAGAGTTATTAAAAATCTGTTACCTTTTAAGCCATGTGCTATATGATAGTGGTTCAAAATGTAAACCACAAAAAGTTACCTTATATGTTCCTATGTCATTTTGACATAACGTTTTACTATTTTCTTATGCTAGCATATACATAACAAAGTATCACCATGGTGATCTAACAATGGGAGTTATTCTTAAGAGAAATCTGAATTTATAAAAATGTTATGTGCTGGAAACATCAAGGAATATTCCAATGAGAACATAAGCACAAAGGACTCAGAATACTTTTGTATTAGAAAAAACTGGTTGTATTATTTTTCAGGTTTTGGAAGAATTTCACAGCTGGAAGTCATCTTAGGTTTAATAAAAAGTAAAAAAATTATTGTCTCTGGAATGAGCCTACTGTATGTAACTGTAGCAAATGTACAGGGTTGTCAGTCTTACACAGTTTGCAACTTAGCAAAAAATTATAAAACCTTAAATAATGCAGAAAATAGAACTGGAAGGGAAGAAATTAATTGGTACTGATTTGATTTTATTTTGTCACCCTTTATGTTTGTACATATCCTTGTTTTCATAGGGTTTATTACATAATTATAGAATCATTAACTGTGAATTTGCATACACTTATTAACCTAACAGTGAAACCAGCATGGCAGAAAGCCTCAGCAGTCTTAGCTGATCAGAAATTCCGTTTTCCTAAAATGCTAAGCATGTGATCCCAGGTAAGTGAGAGAGTGCAGACAAGAGAGAGCAAGAGAGAGAGGGAGAAGGATGATGCAGAAATGAAGAAATCAGGTTACCTTTGGCTTTTGTGGAGTTGGAGCACTCAAAAAACATCCACAGAAAGGTTAAATAGAAATCAATCACTGCCACTTCTATATTCCTTTATATTTACAGCACTCCATCTAGTACAGGAAGTTCCTAAGAGCATAATCATGTCTGTTTGTGTAAATGGCTAAGAATGTTTATACAGAAGTCAGTATATGTGGAAATTCAATTTTTCCACACAGAACATACCAATGAGAGAAAACAACATATTAAAATCAAGCAAAAGAGGAAGACATTAATAAATTTCTCTCCTTTTTAGTTGCAAATAGCTTGATATCTATTTTCTATCCAGTCTTCCCCAGAATACAGTATTTTTAATAATTTTAAATTAGCGTTCTCGGCAAACTTTCAATCCTAGGTATTGGGAAGTTTTTCTAAAACCATAAAACATGATGGTTTCTGATAGCTTGATGATGGTATTCAGTTAACAACAAATCAGGAGCACAAATGTTGGTGAAGAGTTGCACTTTCTGCTTTCTTTTCTATACTTTTAAAGAATAATAAATGGAGTACAGTACATCTTCTGCAGTCTTTTAAATTCCCAGAATGACAGGGTTTGTTTCTTTGGGTTTTTTTTTTCTACTGAAATCTATGAAATAATCAAGAATGCTGATTTTGAGAGGGCAAGAAAGCTTCATTGTTGCAATATTATGTCCCTGACTTCTGGAAATAGCTGAAGTAGCTCTTTTTTAACGTGAATTTCAAAATGAATGACAAAATGACTGTTTAATTTGCTACAGTTAGAAACTGATCTTCAAAAAAAAGGTGTGCATCTGAATAGGACTGATGCTAAAATAAATTTGAGAATATCTACTTTTCTAATCTTTCTGAATTTAATTTTTCTTTTCTTCTTCATCATGCTGCATCTGCACTGAAAAAAATCCTTGATACAAAGAAACCAACCAGCCAAACAAGCAGAATGAAAAAGAAAGAAAACAAGGAATGGAAGGCTGGGAGGATTTGTGGCATTTACTTTATTCCAGTTAATTTATATTTTAAGATTAAATATTATTGAGATTGGAGATTGGTGTTTCCAGATTAAGGTTGCTGAACTTTTAGATTTTCTGCCCTGATTGTTTTTTGACAGTTCTGGTTCTCCACAGGAGTTTTATCCAGACTTCATGCCCCAGAAAGCAACTAATAGTAATAGGTGAAGTTATTTTATGGGAACTGAACTCTGGGTTGTAACAGTTTGTAAGTAAAAAAGAAAAAAAAAAGGGAAGGCAAAGTAGACATTTAAACTGCAGCAGTATTCAGTGCCAGCAAAGTGAATTAAACCAAAACAATGTTAATATTTTTTTCTTGACTCTTGATATATTGTATGATTTGAACATAAACGATTGCCTTAGTTTGTGATATTTGTACATCTAGTATAAACCGGAATATTCTTGTAGTTACAGAAAAGTAACCAGTGATAGTTTCTCTGCACCTCATCTGTGAATTTCTGATAAGCACAAGTGTACCTTACAGTCCGAAAGTCTCACAAAAGCTCTGGTTTGGTCCTTCCTTCAATTTAACTAACATTCAGGGAGAACAGATGATGCAAAAAGCATCATGAACAGAAAGGCTGCAGTACTTTGAGATTCTCAAAATCATTCTTAGAAGAGATTTTCAAATGTAAATTGCTGTACTTCCAGGTACTTCATTAATGCTGTGACTGCTTACAACAGCAAGATCTAAATGGCCTTGCTCATTCACTTCACACAAGTTTTTCTTGCCTGTCACAGATTTCTTTACATGATTTATGGGCTAGATTAATAACTACTGGCTCTTAGAATAGTATCCTTAGCATTAGAATTCCTTCATTCTTGTAAGGAATAAGAGATTATCTTTCAGAGAGACAAAAATGAAAATGTTCTAACAAAAATAAGTTTAGTGGCACAAATGCATCTTCTTGGTGCAACTAAGGCATTGTGATCTTTGTGAAAGCAAATATGTTGATTTTTTTTTCTGATAATCTACTTTCAAACTTTTATCCTACCCTTGCAAAGTAGTGTGATGCACAATGAAAAAAAACACACATGAAATTAGATGTTCACAAATTCACATGCACGTTTTTTGTTAGTTAAAAGGATGAAGTATAGAGAGGATAATGATTTGTAGCACATTCTTATGAATTACTGATTTTCTTAGTTATGAAACCCAGAACCACCAAATTTTGCTGATATAGCATAACATATTCTATTGTCCTTGAGAACAGACTATGGGGAAAATTAACCAAACAAGAAGAAAAGGAAGCAAATTATAGCTATTCCCAAAGGAACTGGGTAAACTGCAGTTCTCTCCAGTGAATACTCTGTTTCATTGGCTATTCTCTGGTTATTAGTAAATGACAGTCATAATATTTTTCCTTATTCTTTTCGATTTTCTCTCTTCTTCTGTAAAAGCAGCTTTAAAAACCCAGGGAAAATAATAGAAAAGCATAATAGAAAAGCACATCTTTAAGAGGTAGCATCTGGGGCTTTATTCCATATAATTTTCTAAGAGCTGAGTTCAGAGAGTGAACTTCTCTTTGCCTACAGAAATAAGTCAAAAGGGTGCTCTTCCTTCCTGTTAAAATAGGTTTTTCTTTCTGGCTTAAATGACTGCTGAAATAGCATTATTTAAAACTATTTCTATAAATATATAAGGATAATTTTTTTACTTTATGTACTATTCAGCATTATAGTTATGTGCAATAGCGTACTTAACTTTTGGTTTAGTTCAGATATGACAGATTTGTATTTCTATGTATTATTTTATATATTTGACACAGGGAGTCTTAGTTGCTATGCCTAAAAAATCAGTCCTGTTAGGGACCTAATATGCATAGCATTTTGCATGCAGTTGAAGTCAAATGAAAAAGAACAGATCATTAATCCCTGTCGTGGTTTAAGCCATAAATCAGCCACGCAGTTTGTTCACTCACTTCCCCCTTTTTCTTCCCTCCTCTCCTGGAGGGATGGGAAGGAGAATCGAAAGAATGCAACTCCCACAGGTTGAGATAAGAACACTTTAATAACTAAGG
>JAOEHY010014259.1:0-14774 GCA_025447955.1 Psilopsiagon aurifrons
TGCTGAGTGACATACATGTTCTTAAGACCTGAACATCTCTTGTCCCTCACTGATGGCTCCTGTGGTTATAATTTACTTTTCTTGGGTTAAAACAACTTCCACCCCCCCCCCCCCCGACATTGCTCCTACCCCTACCTTTGCAAGACACTGCATAAAGCACAAGAAATAAAAGATTTAGCAGCTGCAACTCTGAAAGACATCCACCCTCCAGTAAAAAGCCAAGTCATACTCTTTCTCTCCTACCACCTGTTTCTAACACTTGTCAGATGCTGGAACAGGTGTGAACGAATATGAAAGTTCTCACAAGTAAAGACCACCAAAACAGGCAACTGGGAGAAGAAGCTAGGTAATCAGGGGCTTCCCCAATTACTCAGAGATCTCTGCTTGCAAACCAACCAAATATCTGATGACAGCCTGCAGTGATAGAGGACACGAACAATTACTACAGAGGGGAAAAAAGGAAACATTGAAGGCCACAGCGCCAATTAAAGGATGTTTTGCCCAGAGGGCTGCTGGAATGCGAGACAATTTGCCAAGGGAAACAGAGGGTGTGGCCTCTGCACAAAGCTGGACTCAACATCTGTTTCAAGAGCTGGGACATATTTCAGCAAGAACAGGACCTGGCTGCAAGTACCTGTGTTTTTCTTCCCACGCAATTTGTTTATGGCTTTGGTTTCAATACAGACAGCACTATAAGTACATAGTGTTCTTATAAGTATGTAATGCTCATTCAAGACCCCACCTGCAAAGTATAAATATATTTACAAGTTTTTAAGCAAGCTTAGTATCCATCTATCGAATCATGATCTTAAAATTCTTTTCCACAGCTTGTGTTTAAACAACAAAGTGCTCTGCAAGCCTCAGGATATTTATTAATAGGGCCAGACTGGAAAAAATACAGTAATCTACTCAAATGAGAGTTTCAGCCCGCAAGAATACTGAATCCATATGCCAAGTCATGTATAGATGAGCATAACAGGAGCTTGCTTTTACAAACTAAAGGGCAAAAGAAGAACATAAGAAACCCCACCTAATTTAGGTCTCTATATCAAATCTGACAACCCAGACAATACAATCAACTTTCTAAATATGTAGATCTTTGCAAACATTACAACCCTATGAACACCAAAAGAAAATAACTTCAAGTTTCAGGATATGCAGATACTCAGTCCAAAGCTTGGGTGCTACACACCAGGTACCTATAGATACACTTAGCCATTCAAGATGCCTGATTTAGAGGAAAATTATCAACTACAGAAACAAGCCCAGTGAAGACTGGCTCTAATCCAGTGGAATTACACAGCATGGTAGCAGTCATAAAACCATAGGAATCATCTGCCTTCACGGCAGCCTAAGCAAAGGTGACTGATAATCAGATTCAGATGAAGTAATGCAGAAAAATATTGCGTTACTTCAAGGTAAACAATTCAATTATATGAGATACCAAACAGCCTCCAGTATCATTTCCAAAGATTCATATACCTGCTTCAAAATCGCACAGTGTCCAAGTACAAAATAACAGCAGACTATCGTACAGTAGTTATGATCAGCATTTACTCTTCATGCATACCTGAGGGCACCAGAGCCTGAACAAACCCAAACTTTACTTATGTTGCCCTTAGCAACTGAATTCTACCTACCGTCTATTTAAGTACTGTTGTGATATTCAATTCCCCATTAGCAATTCTGAACACTTTTTGATTTAGTAGAGGATATATTCAGGAAATCCTTTTAACTGTGCACTGTCAATAACACTCAGATAGTAATCATCAGAAAGAAAACATTACTTATTTTCCTTTTTTGAGTCAGCCACACCCACTAAGACCTGCGCATCTCCCAAGGGACCATTAAGATTTGACACCCCTTTAGAGAAACTCAGTATGAACCATATGGATTCATCAGACAAGGCATGCTACAGAAAGGTTGTCAGATTCTTTTTGTAAGCAATACAATGCATGCACACCTCCTTTATTCCCTAGACAACAAAAAGCCATTTCACTGCACAAAGTAAAATGGCTTTCTATATTCTCAAATGTCACAGAAATGCAGGAAGAGTGTGAAATTTGAACTCTGAGCACAACTTTTCCAAGCCACTAAGAGTTCAGCTGCATTTCTGCTGCAGGAACAGGCATTCCACTTGAACAAGAGAAACAGTCAGGTCTTGCACAGGTATACTACTTGGTGAATGACACAGGTACTTATCAGGCAAATGAAAGAAGTTCAAAGGTGTTCAAAAGACACAGTAAACCTGACATGTGAAACACGTTGTTTCTTTGGTGTGATTTTTAGTTGAAATTCAAATTCTAAATAAATGAAATTTTGAAGAGCCATGGCCAGCAGAAGTACTTTACTATTTTTAAGTCAACAGAAAGCAAGTAACCTTCTTCACTGTACCACACAGACACTTGGGCATAAAAGGTAACTGATTAGCATCTGGAGATAAAAGTAGACCAAACTACCTCTATCATCTTCCTTTTTCAGATTTTCACTCTTCAGGCTGAAAGAAGGGTAAATTGTGCCTGCAGGTTTCAAAAAGGTTCTGGGAAACAAAACCAAAATACAAATCATCAGCATGCTAGGGGAATATCAACCACATGAAGTCCAACATTTTTACTTCAGGGTAGTTCTGTATCGCACCACGTTCACACCTGAACAACTCCTAAAGGTTAGCTTGTGCTTCCACATGACACTTTTTTTAGGAAGTGAAGTATGTCCGCAAGAAAATAAATAATAAAAGAAGGACTGGAGAAAAGCCTTGCTCAAAAATCACCAAAAAAGGACACAACAGAGACCAAAATCCTCAGTTCTCATCTTGCACTTCATCCGCATGGCTAACCTTCCTCCTAGGCACAGGTTGCTGATTCTGGCCATGCAAGACCCTGCTGCTCAGGCAGCTCACCTCATAAAGCCCTAAACCTCATCCAGCCAACAGCTTCATGAAGGTATACTGCTGGTTGATTAAATGCCTTCTTGGAGAAGTACAATCACCTTACATTATACCAGGGAAGCAAACCAACACATCTGAGCTGAATGATGTGATGTGTGCCTCCCCAAATAAAAAATCTGAAGCAACATGCCCATGGAATTTTATTAAACAGCACCTTCGTAAGTACTATTACAAGAACTGTAACTGCACTGCAGTTAGATCATACTATGTAAAGACAGGCAGAGAAATCAAACGAAAGGGAAACTTTACCTTCTGCTGTCTATGCACAGGGCAGCCACTTTCTCCATACTTTAGGCTACCTCTATTCCTGGCCAGTATCTAGCAGCAGATTAATAGGATCACATTAGTGCGGCTCTGCACCTACCTAAGCAAGCCTTGCCAAACCCAGCCTGCATCTGCCCCTATCTTTTCTCCTGCACACATGAAAGGAAAGATGTTCACATGCATGAGTGTGTGCAGAGCCCCAGGAATACATCAAGCGCTGTAGAAAATTTGACCTGATTTGAATTGAAATCTACTTCCTGCAATTTTTTAAAAGCCTATGACACACGAGCTCTTTGCTTCCTGTCTTCCCCTCATTCCAGCTCTTTGGTGTTAACTCACAGCCGCTTTGCACAGCAGATAAAAGCTGGATAGACTCACTTAAGATTCCATCAATCCCAATCAAAGCTTGGCCTTGGTGTTCACTATTGAGCAACAAATAGTCCTTGTTTCCTATATTTATATAGGCTTTTTAGAGATTAGCAATAGAAGCACTTGCAAAAGTGTAAGCATGAATCATCACTGTCACTGGGAATTTCACCCAAATGAAGAATGAAGGATTAGGCTCAACAGCAATTGGAAATCATATTCCTCCAGCAAAACACCCAACGTGCATGAAGTCAGCGTAAGAACCTGATTAATAAAATCCAAGAGCTGAAGCCAGAAATTTGACATTTAATCATTCTTTTACTTCTAATTGCCTCTGCGTTAGCTTGCTTATCTGATTAAGTTGGAAGTTTTCTTCACAATTCCCTAATTTAAAAACAACACTTACAGAGTGATTTGATTTTTTTTTTTTTTACAAGTTAATTCTGCCCTTGACACTCAGAATATGAGAAAACAAGCAGCTACCTCCAGTGGAGCACAGATTTTGAAGTTTTAGAGCCTCATGGACAGAATTTATTCTTATGTTGAGCACTGACTGTCCAAATCCCACAACCTGTCCTCCATACTGCCAAACCTGACTGCAAATGTACATTATGGTTGATCTGGATATGCATCCATCTGGTCTGCTCCTGTACTGCTTTTTCCTGACAAGCTCACTGGGAGGAGAGAGAAGCCAAACAAATTGTCTATGTGAAGGCAGCATACTTAGTAGTCCTATAAGATAAATAACTTGCAGAATGTACTAAAAATCTCAGTAATAAATGTGGTCAACTTGTGGCACATAATTTTGTTAAAATCTGTGACTGGATGAAGGCTCAAGTCATCAGGCAATGTGTCTTGAGATCACTTTTAAGGAGAGTAGCTTGCCTTTCTGAATTCTTGCAAAACACAAGCAAGACCACAGGAGGATGTCAGTGTTTGGGTCCCCCCCACAAGGAGATTCTTACAGTTTCTAGGTTATAATTTTACAGCATCACCACCAATCTCATTATTCTACTTTGAATTATTCTGTAATCTAATTGTTACTATCAGCCTTACCACAACTAGAATACTGGAGTAAAATAATCTTTTTAACTCCCTCTGAGCTCCAGTACGCATTCCAATGTTCACTACTGTCAGCTTCCCTTGCAAACCGTTTCTTTTGTTTCCTCCATCCTTCTATGCAGACTGATGGATTTAAGATGCTAAGAGCGAGCAGCAAGTCTGCATACCACACCAGCAAAGGGTCAGCTGGGCACAGGCTGAGCCAATTCACAAGGCAAGACAATGAATGCCCCAAATACTGCTGGAGGCAAAGAAAAAACCTTCTTTTCCCAAAAGACTCTCTGACATCTGAATTGGAGGCGACCTCATTATCAGCAATAGATTTGGATCCTTAAACCACCTCATAGCTGAGTCCTCCCGGGACACACACATCCCCTCCGCTTTGGCTGACAGATCTTCTGGGTTTTGGCCCAAGGAAAAGTCTCATATCTTCTCTTCAGATGAATTCCCCACAGTGCCCTACAGGTCATGGCAGCCACTTCCAAAGCCCAGCTCCTACCCATTTTCTCCTATTCCCTGGTTGAAGACAACCAGAGTTTTCTCATCAGGGAAAACATTCTTTCCCTTCAGGGAAAGTCCCTTCTAGTAAATGTTACAAGACAAAACAAGATCAAAGACGCTACAGCAAGATTAAAATGGCTATATCCATACCAGATCATACTTCAAGCTTCCTGCTCTGGACCACTGAGGGGTTGGTTGAGCAGCAGCCAAGGCTATTTTGAGTCTTTTCTTCCCATATGTAAAAAACCCTACATTTCAAGTTACCAACAGAGCACTTAAAGTGATTACAATATTGCTTCCTGGTGTTTTAGCCAAAATACATGAGGCAGCTTTCTATTCTCTCTGTAACTGCTGCTAAGATTTAAAAAACAAACAAACAAAAAAACCCAAGCAAACAAAAAAACACAAACAAAGAACACCACCTCCACAAAAAAAAAAAAAAAAAAAACCAAACCACAAAGGCACCACTTAGGAACCAACAGGATGGAATACCAGGTCAGGAAGGCGACCATTCCTCTTACTGAAACCATCTGGAAAGCATTCCTGGAACATTTGGAGATGTTACTATCAGGTATAAACACCATAGTACCAAAAATACCTTGCAGAGTGAATTCAGCCGATTAGTTGGCAGGTAGAAGTAACTTATGACTAAAAATAAAAGGGTACAGCTTGCAGAACCAAGGAGCTGGTGCAGAGGACCCAATGTACAATCATACAAATTTCAAAGTTTACATTCAAGCTGACTCTATCTTAGTCCTGACGCTTGAGTACCCTTCAGGCACTGGGCAGCCCAAGAAACACAGTTTCAGCATCACCTGAACAAAGACTGTTTCCTACACTCCAGGACTGCCTCAAGAAATGAACCAAGGTACACATGGGGAATGAGATTCCCTTCAAAAGCACACTGCTGATGAGAATTAAGATGCTAATGCAGATGCCTCCTTATGCACCTTCATGAAAATCATGAAACTTTAATTATCAGTCTTGAAAAGCAAAAGAAAAGCCCACCACAGAAATCACTATAATTACTTCCGCCAATAAATTAATTGCTATTAAATACTGTAACACTCTACAATTTTTATTTAACAGTTATCAAAACAATTCAAGAACATGATTTGTATTTACACCATGCAATTATTCAAAGTTAATGAGAATGGTACTAAGTTACATTTAAGCAGTAATTACTAAGGCCTCAATCCAGCAAGGCTCTAAAGTCTTAGCTTATCTTCAGGTCAACAAGCATTTGTTTTCAATTAGACTATTCATAGACTTCACATTAAGTGCATCCACAGATAATACCCAGCATCCAGATCCATAGTCTTCAAACAAACCATTAACATCACCTGTAAAAAACACTTTCCTCCTGGATTTATCTATGTGTTGCTACTTTAATATATTTCTTTCTTATTATACTTAATATTTATTTATACATTCAAGAACAGGTTTGATGCGGCTTTGTGCAACCTGTGGAAGACGTCTCTGCCCATAGCAGTGGGGTTGGAAACAGATCTTTAATATCCCTTCCAACCCAAACCATTCTATGGTTGTATAAATCTATCATTGAAATATATCTTAAAATAGTAAAAATATTTTATGTTCAAGTATTATTCTTAGGTTCACTATTTCCTCTTTGCTGCAATATATAGCAATCAAAGAACAGTGGTTTTGCAACAGCACCAATGGTCTCCTGAGAGGGCTAGCCATCCTGCTTCTTCCTTTGTGCGCCTGCCAACCTCAAGTCACTGCACTATCTGCTGCCACTGCAGGCAAGAAAATGGACTGATACCTAACTGACGGAAACAAAAATGTGTTTGTAAGTAGTAGTTAATGGTAGACTGACAGGCACAATCACAGGAAGTAATAAAGGTTTCATGAAGCTAGCACGTGATGCGACTGGCACTGGTCTCCTACGCATCTAAATATGAACAGGACAATTACCCTATTAAAAGAAGAGGTTCCAATTAATTTGATGTATAGCTAGCTTCCAAGTGAAATCACTAGCACATCTCAATAACATAAATTTCAGATGGTAAATCACAATGAGGGCAAGCTGAGAGAGCTGGGGTGATTCAGCCTGGAGAAGGTTCCTGGTACACCTTAGTGCAGCCTTCCAGTACCTAAAGGGGGCCTTACAAGAAATCAGGAGATGGACTTTTTACAAGGGCATGCAGTGACAGGAGAAGGGGAAACAGCTTTAGACTTACAGAGGGCAGGTTTAGATCAGATGTAAGGAAAAAATTCTTTACTGTGAGGGTGCTGAGGCACTGGCACAAATTGCCTAGAGAAATTGTGGCTACCCAGTCCCTGGAAACATTCAAGGCCAGGCTGGATGCGATTCTGAGCAAGCTGATGTGGTTGAAGATGTCCCTGCTCATTGCAGGGTTCGGACCAGATTATCTTTAAAGGTCCCTTCCAACCCAAACTATTCTATGATACTCATACATGATACAAAATATATTTGCTTCTATATAACTATTTTAGCCAACATGCCATTATCTCTAAAAGCTGCAGCATTACTAGAGCGGCTGAATGCACTAATACCTAAAGTTGAATGGGTACAAAGTATTTACAAATTTTCCACCCGAAAAAAAAACCAACCAAACAACCAAACAAAAAAACAACAAAGAAAGAAAAAACAAGCAACCTCTCCTACTCTAAATTGTTCACATAAGGTTTAAACAAGTATAAAAGAAACTTAATTGCCAATACTCTAGGAACTAAAGTGAACCGAGCAGCACACTGTATCCTCTATGTGACACTCTCATCAACCCATCCCGGAAACACCAGCCGCCGGACTCACCAGGACCAGAAACGCAATTCTGCTCCGACAGACAATTCCCACGTAACTTCATCGACAGCAATAAAATTACTCATTATTTACATAAGTGTGAAGGAAAGCAGCATCAGGCGTCTCATGCCATTACTCCTGCTAGCATTAATTTTTGCCTTCAGGAGAGGAGGCTGCCGGGGTGTTTTACTCGGCTTTTTTTTTTTTTTTTTTATCTGCCAGAGCAACCGAGAAAATGCTCCTAATAAGGCCGGTGGAAAGGAAGTGGCTTCTCAACAGCCCATGCTCTTGCGAAGGAAATAATAAAACATGGTACTATTATCCCCGACGCGGCGGGAGCGGTGCCGGAATCGGTTGCCGGGACCAGCTCTGCCGCGGGGGCTCGTCCCGCCGGGGTCTCGGAGGGGACTCTAGGGAACGACGATCTAGAAGTCCCCCGGGAGCTCCCCGCGGCTGAAATATCACAGCCCACTTTTTTATTGTAAAAAAATAATTTTCATGTATCTTCAGCAAAGCTCTAAACTCCCGTATGGGAAAGCGGAGAGAAGGCTGCGGCTCAGCGCCCCCCCAGCACGCCCATCACCGGGGCAGAGCTGTCTCCGGCCTCCCCCGGCCCCGGTGCTCATCCCCGGCGGCGCCGCCGGACGGCTTTCGCTCCCGAGCTCACACACCGACGGACGGACGGAGAGTGGGACGCACACCCCCGACACACGTGGGAGCACCGCTCCCTGCTGACCCTCCGCCCAGCCCCTGTCCCCTGCAGCCTCTTCCCTCCCTGGTACTCACCGCATAGCGTAGCGCCGGCTTCTCGCTGAACACCGAGTCCCCCATGGGTGCGGGAGGGCGGCGGAGGGGCCGTTCCCTCCACTCAGTGCGGCGGCGGAGGCTGCAGCAGCTGTGGCGGGGCTGGAAGCTGCTCTGCCCTCGGACGGCGGCAGCGGCCACGGCAACGCGGACCTCCTGCCCGGCAGACTCAGCCCTCAGCGCCCCTCCTCACAACTTCTGCCGCCAGTCCGCCCGCCCTATGACTGTCCCCTCCCCGCCGTGGAGCCAGCAGCCCCTCGGCGGGGCCGGGCGGCAGCAGGAAGAGGAGAGGCGCCGCTGCCGCTCCCCCGCTCCGCTGGGAGGGCGGCGGTTTCAGTCCTCCCGCCCAGCGCCAGTGACCGCCCCGCGGTGGGGCCGCTCTCCCGCCCGCTGTACTCGGACCGGCCGCACCTGCGGGCCGACCCTCTGGGCTGGCGGAGGGGGACCGAATTCCTTGTCTTTGGAGACAGGGCAGCACCAGGGCTCCGCGCCCGGCAACGACTATCCCAAGCGACCCCCATTGCCCACCGGGCGAGGTGCCGCGCTAGAGCGCCGACCCAAGCCCCCGACCGCCCGGGAGAGGCGGCTCTAGTGGTCCCGTCCTTCATGCCCAGGGAAAAGCCTCCGGCCGGCTCTTGACAGCACTGGGGCCACACCGCTACGCTCCAGGTGCTTCCAGCGACGACTTAAGAAGAGAGGAACAACTAAAACTGACTTTATAATACATTTTTTTATAATGCGTGATTTGGGAGGCCTGGGTCATGATTCTTTAACATGCGGGCTTTGGAAAATGAAATGCTATTTCACGACCTATTGGTAATTTTATGAGTATATATCTACACAAACAGTAGTAGATGAAACAAATTCTGATGGAAAATTGCATTCTGCTGTGTTAGAATTAGTCGTGACTTGCCTGGGGAGGCCACATCATTCTCTATCAACAGAAGTGTTTAAAAATACATAAACCTCAGTCAGGCATGACCTCAGCAGAGTGAGGCAAGGGTCAGGCTAGATGATTTCCTGAGTCCTCTTCTATCTTTTTAATGATTTTTCAAAGCTCTGCACAAATCATGGGTAGCACAGTAACTCCCCAGTTACTCTCAGTTGTTCTCTGAGGAAGCAGCCTTATTCTAGTCCTGCATGACGTGTATGAAATTAGTAAATTTTACTGTTTCTGACCTACAATCTAAGCAAACGTGTTATCAGCACATTGCGTTATCCCTAAACAGAGGTAATGTCATTCTTTCAAGGAAAAATAAAAGGTATTTGGGGAAAAAAAAGTGTGAAATAACTTTAAATACAAGCTGGAAAGATAGATTGGTTGAGCCAAAGTTTTTATGTGTTCTTATGATTATGTACTATACCCAACAAGCTTCCGGTTACGATCTTCCATGGGTCTTAATTTCTGTTGCAGATAAAACAATCTTTAAGAGTTCCCATGGACAGGGAGGTGATTTTCAGTTAGCTTGGCATGAACAGAGAATACTGTGTCTGCCTTTACCCATACAGTCCATTTTTATCTTTCAGATTAACAACCTGTGTTACCCCCCTTCCGGGAAAACAAGGCGGGGTAGGTATTCGAACAGTTGCAGAGCATGCATTGGAAAGCAGCATCCAGCAGAAAGAAACCTTATGCATCAAGCATTTCAAGCCATCAGCATCTCCAAGCAGGCAGGAAAAAAAAAATGAAAAAAAAAAAAGAAAAAAGGTATCCAAGTGCCTGATTTTCCCTCTGATCTTCAGCTTTTTATTTATTTCAAGGAGATGGTTTCAATCCAAGAACTCTACAAATATCATATGCTCTGATTACAGATGCTTTTTCCTGTGCTCCACAGGTATGGTGTTTGACCACAGAAAGCCAGAGAAAGCAGACAAACAAAACTGAGGAGAGGCATCCAGGATTTCTACCCTCAAGCTCCACAGCATCACCACCTTCTGTTTAGCCCTATCTGCTTGAAAATGGTCAATGCAAAAGGCAATGCTAAACATCAGGAAAGGCTTAAAATATGGGGGAGCATGTTTCAACGAACACGCCAAAGTGAAAAGAATAGTATGGAGGAGATTAGAAACCCCCAGCTGGAAGGTAGGGAAGAAAAAGACTAGCAAAGGAAGAGACGCAAAACATTAAGGTACCAGAGCAGTTTAGGAAAAGGGAGAAAGCCATAAAGGCAGGAAGGTGAAGAGTGCCCTAGAGGGAGAAGCCAGAGAGGGGAAGGACTAAAGGTGAAGTTTTGCAGGTGGAATTCGTCTAAGCTAGCAATTCATTACTACTGTAGAGGAGAGTCTGGCTCCCGTAACCCTTTTCACCACCCCCCTCACAGCCGAACGCTGCCACCGCCGCCTCCCTTCTCTCTGCCTCCGTGCTTGTCACAAACCGATACAGTAAAGGGAGCGTGCAGTTTTCTTCCCATTTAACAGGCTGAATCAGCTCTCCGAGGGAGGAGATGAGTGCCAGAGCTGGCACGAAGGAAGGCAAGAGGGTATCTAGTTGGGAGGAGGGTACTTGGGGCAGAAGAGGAGTGTGCGTGGAAGTGCCTTTGCAATAGTGACAGGTTTTTGCCTTGGTAGAGCTAAGATGAAAAATAAAGAATATGCAAGCAGGAAAGTGTAGTAGAACTTGTCACAGTCACAAGGAAAGAGGCTTGGCAGGGGGTGGTGTCAACCCTGAAAAATGCAGGTTTACTAGATGCGATTTTTTCTGTCCACGCAATATGTAAAATAGGGAGAAAGGACTTTTTAAGTATTTTCATTTACAAAATCTTACAGAATTTGGTAAATTGCAGGTATCAGAAATGTCATAGTACAGTACAAAATTTTGTGCACCTAACAAAAAAATTTAAAACAAATTGCCAATTACAGAAGGTGTTTTCAAAGGCCAGATCTTAAAACAAAAGTTTTGTGGATTTTGAAAGCAAGTTATTGTAGCTGTGACTATAAAGCTTGTTTACACTGTATTTGTGGTGGCTAAGGACTCTAACTGACTTCAAATTGCACAGAGTTTGGAGCACATCCCTGGTCTTCAATGAGCAGTAATGAATTGAGCTACACTGCTCTGTTGCCATTCATAATCTATTTGGGACTAGGATTAACACATAGACTTCTCATAGCAGTTCTGACTAGCTTTTTCCTTTTCATATTCCTTTCTTATTTACATTCATTTATGATTCCTCCCAGGTGTTCCTTTCAAATTTCCTTCCTCCATTATTTACCTGATAATGGGTACCAAAGGAATGCATGCAGCTCATTTTGTGAAGTGTAAACCTTGCAGAACAGCTTCTCTTAACAAGCCAGGTTGGATGGGGCTTTAAGCAACCTGTCTAGTGGAAGGTGTCCCTGCCCATAGCAGGGGGTTTGGAACTAGATGATCATCAAGGTACCTTCCAACCCAAACTGTTCTGTGATTCTATGATACAAAGCATAACAGTTAATTTCCTGCATATTCACTACAAGGCTACTCAGTGAAGAAAAAACAACATAAATCAGAATTTTTTCAGTAGTTAATTTTAAAGAATTTATGTTGTAGGAGGTACTGGTTCCTTGGGTTGTTTATTTTTTGGGGTTTTTTTGTTTGGTTGGTTTTGTTTTTAAATGCTTTCCATTTAGTTGTTTCCCACACAGCAGCTAGGAAGTATGTAGGGAACTGAATTTTATTGTGCTGATCATTAATGAAGCCAGGTTTTGTTTTTCCAGTATTACTCTATAAACTGAGTGCTTTCTCAATACTAATCGCTATGAAACAAAGAGAACTAGCTATTCAGCTGCAGATAGCACACAATTATGAAACTGGGGAGAAGTGACTTCTCTAGTTGTCTGCCATGACTCCTGGAACTAGTGACTCAAGCTGTCTTATGTCACACCAGACGAGGTAGGAAAAAGTTTCCAAATCCATACTGTTATGGGAGAGACGCCAGCTTGGTCCTTAAGACAGTAATGGGTTTGTCTCAGCTAAATGTAAACATCTACAACCTCCATCTTGGCTTATCACTCCAGGCTCCCTTAGTCTAAAGGAAGAAACTGATACATCTGGTGGACAATTTCTGTCATTCTGAGTAGATATCTAAAATAGGACACATAAATTGAAGTGTCTACTTCACTCCAGTGGGAGTCCATGACAATTAGCTCAGATGGCTGCCCTTCAGGCACTTGCAGTTAAGTGAGGAGAAGCCCACTGAGAGCCCAGCTATGGGATCAACCTTTAAATCTCACTTTGACTTTCAAAAACATCGTTAATAGTCTCAGGGTCTCGATTCTTTTCTTTCAGAAAAGCTGGGATTCCTATACTTAGTGGGTGAAAAACCAGACAAAATTTTCAGGTAAAAAAGCTTCAAGCAAGCAAGATGTTTTGTTTGACCTTTCTAATAGCACATGAATGCAGCTTCCACACAGAGCTAACTTCAAATCTGGAAAAGACCTGCCTCTGTGGCTGCTGAGCCAGGGCCAAGAGTGATACTGGCAGCATGCTTCTTCCTCAGGGAATCAGCACTTTTCTTATCCTGGCCAAATGTTCATTCAGTCATTGTAAGCTACAGTTGATGTCTATTTCCCAAAAAGAAGAGAGAGAAAATATGACAGGCAAGTAAATGAAATGCATAAAGCTCTATAAATGAAAACTAGAAACTAAAGAATCAGAATTTAGGGATAATAACATCGCAAAGATCCTCTGTTCAGAACTAACTTCTTCTTTTTGCTATCAAAATATGTTGATAGTTGCACCAGTTTCTAACAGAACTAAGGGAAATAGTACTTGATGCCCATGAAGAACGAAGCACAGTCTCACCCGCAGGGCTGCTTTTTCACAACAGTGACATAAAAATTCTTAGACAAAAGAAATCTTGTTTAGAAAGAACTCAATCGCTGTGATTTCCAAGACATCTGAAATCCCTTTATATGATATCTAATACCCTAGAAGATCATGAAACTCTCATAGCTCTCAAGGAGCAGTTGCCCAAGTGTTGCTCATACCAGTGGAGAAGCACAGACAAAGCAGCTTGGGTTTCCCAGGCACAAACCCCCATGTGGTGGTTGTGGACCTGAGGATCTAAGAGGATCTGCACCCTGTGCACACCCACATAATATTCCCACACTGCCCAACTCTGTGAAGCCCAAGATGGCAAACTGGATTCCAGATTGCAAACTCAAACTGGAAAACTGTGCTCTTTGGTGGGGTAGGAAGAGCAGTTCTTAGGAATGGCATCAATAAGCATCTAGGGAAGGACCCTCCCCTCCACTCTTCCCCATGCCCTCTGCCTGTGGTCAGCAGCAGCAATTTATAAGTAGCCCCAGGGGAAGGTGAGACTCAAGATAATGTGAGCATTCAAGTGTAAGAAACAGACAACTCCTGGAGAGATCACAAAGGAAACATTTTCCCTAAAGAAGGTGTGTTAGCAAGCATCCAGGAGTGTTAGTACTGCTTTGTCAATCAGGTATTTAATTCTAATTAGCAGATTCATCCTTTTTTTTTTTTTTTTTTTTAATCCAATAAAACCTGACATTATTTAATTTATAGGCCACTATATATATACTGTATAATTTATAGGCCAGTGACGTCCTGTGTGTGATTGTGCACATAAATGCATTATCAGTTATCAGCAGCTTGGCAAAGAAATTTAATCTAAAAGTCTTGTATTTGAGAAAAAGGTTAAATTATTTCTCATCCCTAGTGCTTGCACATTGGTCTCTACCTTCAGCATAAGTGAAAATTTGTTAGAATATCTATAAAATAAAATGCCAAACTACTAACTTGTAAACCAAAAACATGATCCTATCACATAGCAGAAAATAGTTTTTCAATAAAGATTACCATTAATCCTGTGGGTCATTAGTATTCATTTGGGATTTAAAGCTGCAGCAGAAACTAACAGTTATCCTGCCTCCTCAAAGGCTGCAATTTAAATAAATGGAACTACTCACTGTTTCATGTGAAAAGAACTGACAGTTTCGAGTCTATTTTTTTTTTTCCAGGCTTAACAGGGTAGAAGGTCAAAAAACCAGCTACAGTCATAGATGTGGTAAGACGACCTTTTGCTTTTCCTCCTTTAAAGA
>JAOEHY010014260.1:0-17492 GCA_025447955.1 Psilopsiagon aurifrons
TGGACTTGTTCCAACAGTTCCATGTCCTTTTGATGTTGAGGACCCCAGAACTGCACACAGTACTCCAAGTGAGGTCTTGTGAGAGCAGAGTAGAGGGGCAGGATCACCTCCTCCGACCTGCTGGTCACACTCCTTTTGATGCAGCCCAGGATATGGTGGGCTTTCTGGGCTACAAGCACACACTGCTGAACCTAATTCAAATTCAGCTATATCCTTGGTAGCACCTAATCTTATGTTCTAAAAGTACCCATTTGGGTGGACTGTTACTGCTAATCTGTAATGACTTCATGGTGACAAATTTGTTAGGCACTCTATGGGCTACTATGAATTGGGAAAATTGTCTTGCTTTTGGTACCGCTGCTTCCTGTATTTATTTACAAAGGTCCAAGAGCACATACAGAATTGCGTAGAGTTCCTGTGGGAGTTGTGACTTGGGGTACAGTTTCAAGCTATGCTTGTTCCAAGGCATTAATTGTATTTGTTGTACTAGAAATATAAAACTCTGCACCTCTTGCTTCAATATGCAGGAATGGTACTGCCAATGAGCAGTTCCCTGACATGCGATCTGTGCAATTCTGTGTTTGCTACTGCACTTCTGGGAAGAGTGCCCGATTTCCAAGTTTTTTCCTGAATCTCAAGCTGAGACTAGCATGTTGCTGCTGCTCTCATCTGGCTCTTTGCTATTAATAAGTGGTGGTATCAAAGATGTGTTGTTATTTTTATGCCCTTGAATTTCAGCTGCTTTTAAACTTCAGATTTTTTGAAGAGAAGTTGAGGTTTGTTGCATTTTTGTTTTATTTTACACTAGGCAATAAAAGCATATTGCCATTACAGCTGCATGGTGTTAAAATGGAAATGGTAGCCCTTTGCAAACTAAGAATGAAGTTTCTGCAAAGCAAGTATGGCTCCTAAAGGCTTGCAAAATATCATTACTGCATTTGGAATAGAGTTCATTTGGCTTAGAGTTCATTTGTTAGCCCTAGGCCTTGATAGAGTTTTCAGGTTTTGTTTTGGGGTTGCAGTTGTAAGAGCAAAAGCAGTACACAGCCCCAGGTTGCTAGGATTTTCTTTAAGTTTTTTTTTTTTCTAAGCCTGAAGGCATTTTATATCACAAACTGTTTGTGACAAGATCCATATTACCCATGTGCCTTTTGAATGATACCAAAATAGAAATGTTTAGAACAAGTAAACCTTACTGTTGTTTTACAGGTAATAAAATAAAATAGCACTGTACAATATAGTTTATAAATTGTAGTAGTCTGGGGAGGATGTGAAGTAATAAAGCAGGGTTCAAGTTTGCATCAGTAAGATTATAGGTTATATCCAGACTTCCTCAAGTGTATGTCCTCTCACATCCAGGTCTAACATTTCACATGTACATAAGCAGTCAAACTGCAAATACGGTAAAAAGTAAGAGTAAGTTTCAAATTCCCTAGTGGTTACACGGGCCATTCTTTTCACAGACCTTCTCCGTACTTACATTTTCCCCCCACAAAATGTTTCTCCCACAAAACCATTGTTTTGCAGCAGTTTCCAATGCTACTTTTCTTCTCCAACAGTTATGAAGGACAGATTTGCTTGATACTATGACAGTGCCAAATGGAAATGCTTGAAATTTACACTTCTGAGGCATACAATCAAAATAAAATGTAGTTAGAAGTAACTGTTATTCCAAAGTCTGGGGATTCACTGGACCTTAAAGTTATCACTTGCTCGAGACAGGGCTGTATGCAGGCTGCTCATCAGGGTGAGCACTCTGTGGGCACATCAAAGAAGAAATTCTTTTTGTGAAAGAACTTAAGGCAAGAAAAAAGCACAGGTTCTTTTTTGGTATCAGAATGATGCAACACAGGTGGAGTGTTACTCATGTGGAGGTAAATGATACCTGGTTGTTTCTGAATGATCAGTAGAAAAAGGTGCTCCCTTTACTGAGGTAGAGAAGGGTGGGATGCAGTAGAAGTTACATGGATATAAGAAGAAACCTTTTAGTCCTGAGGACAGCCAGGCAGTGGCACAGGTTCCCCAGGTTGGCTGTGCAGGGTACATCCTTCAAGGTTTTCAAGACCAGAGTGGACAATACCCTGAACAAACAGATCTGTTCTCACACCTGATCCTCCTTGCAGCAGGAGGCTGAACCAGAGACCTCTGGAGGGCCCCTTTCAACCTGAAGGAAGCTGTGGTGCAGTGATATTTACACCCACTTCGTACGAAATATTGTTTTCTAACACATAGAAGGTGGTTTCCTTGTTTTGAGTGCGCTACCGAACTTCAGCTTGACCTGTGAATTTTTTAACCATGAGGGTGCTACTTTCAGTCTTAAGTACTGTTGAGGTCCATTGTTAAACCATCAGGAAATCATAGTATTCGTGGATAGAAGCCTCTTTACATGTATTTTGCAAATAATAGGAATGAAATTCATATGGTGATAGGTTATCTTAATCTTTTGATTATTTGGCTGTCGTTATCTTTGTTGATCTGTATCTGCTTTGAGATATTAGTAGTCCAGTCAGTGCCTAAGATTTTTAAATCTTGGATTTATATCATTGCCAAAGCAGAGGAGGCTTTTACTTATACATTTCCTTTAATATTTTTAGGTGGTATTTTGGTAAGATGGGCAGGAAGGATGCAGAAAGGCTCCTTTTAAATCCTGGGAACCAGCGTGGTATTTTCTTAGTAAGAGAGAGTGAAACCACTAAAGGTAAGTCTATTTGTATATATGTCTGCTCTCTCCAGTTTCCACTACCAACAAGGTGGACATAATGGTGGGTTTTGTGTCTGTTGCATTATTCGTATGCATGATGCATGTGCACATATGTATGTGTATAATGACAGTTGGGGTTTTTTTGTGGGTTTTATTTTTTATGGGGTTTAATTTATATTAATGAAAGAAGTATTTGTAATAGGCTAGGGTGGAGGAGGCTTTGAGCAACCTGGTGTAGTGGAAGGTGTCACTGCCCATGGCAGGGGGGTTGGAACAGGGGGGTTGAATCTTTAAGGTCCCTTCCAACCCAATGTTAAATAGATTTTGAAATTGTTGGTGAAGAACCAAGTATGACTTGTTTCCTAGGTGCTTACTCCCTTTCTATACGTGACTGGGATGAGGTCAGAGGTGATAATGTGAAACACTACAAAATCAGAAAACTTGACAACGGTGGATATTATATCACAACCAGAGCACAATTTGAATCTCTGCAGAAGCTTGTGAAACACTACAGAGGTAAGCCCAAGTTCTAGTGTCCTAATGCTACCTTGTGCTTATTGCAAGGAAGAAAAACTGTGTACATAGCTTATTTTTAGAATTCACAACTATAGTATTTCTTCCTGATTTTGACAAACAGTAAATGGACTAATTCTGTTTATCAGCATTAGGATGTTAGTTTTGTCAGTGTCTTATCCCTGTTTAGCAATGAAGCCTCTTTTTTCTGTTTTCCAGAACATGCCGATGGGCTGTGTCATAAGCTAACAACTGTGTGTCCCACTGTGAAACCACAAACACAGGGACTAGCAAAAGATGCCTGGGAAATCCCTAGAGAATCTTTGAGGCTGGAAGTTAAGCTGGGCCAAGGATGTTTTGGTGAAGTATGGATGGGTAAGAGCTTAATGGCACATTTCAGTTGTTCATGCAGATGTCACAATAGTATTTTAAGTAAGTCAGTATCAGGATCTGGGAAGATAATCTGATAAAGAATTGAGGAGGGGGCAGACACTTACGATCAGAGAGGTAAAGGTAAAATTAATTTTCAGTATAGTTCATTTATAATTATTGTGTTAGCTAAGAAACTAAAAGCAAAAAGGAAACACATTTCAGCAGAAAATCTCTTCAGTATTATAGTGGAGACTAGAATCTGATTTGTTTCTCTAGGAACATGGAATGGAACCACAAAAGTAGCAATCAAGACACTAAAACCTGGTACAATGATGCCAGAAGCTTTCCTGCAAGAGGCTCAGATCATGAAGAAATTACGACACGACAAGCTTGTTCCACTATATGCAGTTGTTTCTGAGGAACCAATCTACATCGTCACTGAATTCATGACAAAAGGTGTGTGACAGAATAGTTTGAAGATACTACATTTAAAATATTATTTAAGATGCCAGACACAAATTAAATGTTTAATTAATGTTAGGTTTAAGCTGACTGGAGTATAAGTAGTAATTTTGATTAAATTAAAATGAGCAACGCTTGACCTACTTGAAGCAGATCCGATTTAGATCATGGGTAAAGGCATGATTGTTTTGCACGTTTGTGTCACCCTTGCTAATCTTCCAAGTACAAGATTGGGCTTTTTTCTGTCCTCAATTTTAGTGTGCGCTGTTACATTTAAATTGGATGGTGTAGCTGGTAATATCATGATAATATGCCTGCCTGTAGATGGGTCATGCTCACCACGACAGAATCAGTAGGGCTTGGGTTTTTTGTTTGTTTGTTGTTGGGTTTAGTTTTTCTTTTCCAGAAGTATAATAGTAAATTTTAAGAAGGTTGAGGATTTTTTCCCAGACTCCCTCCTTTATCTCCTTGTTTTTAGTCTTCCATCGTTCTTCCCTTGCTCTGCATTGTTTCTCTTTCCCCTCACCGCTGAAACAGATGTAGAGATTTAGACTGAATGTAGAAATAAACATAAATGTATTTGTGTTAAGAAGCACCAGATTTTCAAGTCAGTTATTCCAGTTTTTAAAAAATGCAGACTTCTGTTCACAGAGAAGTTCTGCTATCCTGGTAAGAAACAGAAGCAGTATTAAAGTCCAAAGACAGTGGCTACTTTTGTTCAGTACTCTGCCAAAATTATTTGGGGGGAGGGGGCAGCCTGTTTGCTTGGGGTTCTTTAGGTGTTGTATACTTTCAAAAAGGCAGAAAGGAATAGCAAATCCAAGAAGTTCTTTCTGTGGTGGTGGTATTCCTGAATAACACTAGATGGTTTGCCTGTCAGCTCGTAAAGCTGCAATGCAAAATCAGTTTTCATTGTCCAGAAATCAGGAAAAGAATAAAAAGCTTTATAGATCTCTGTCTAAGAAAAAGTGAAGTTTGAAGCCAGAACCAGGACGTTACCTTCCGAAAGCTGAAGTTAAAAATTGGAGAAATAGTTGAGTGCTTGTCCAAATTGTGGATTCAAAATGTCATTGGAAGCCTCTGGTTTAACTTGAAAATCTTCTCACATTTTACCAAAGAACAAAACCTCTTTGGTGGTTCATACTTGAAAGCTAGTAGCACAAGTATTTTTTTTCTCCTTCTTTCTCCTTTTACAAGGAAAAGAGGTGAAAATTGCACAGCACCCAAAATTTTTTCTGTTACAAACAGATTACTAGAGACCAGTGTGAAATCTTTGTTCCTCTGAGCTCATGAACCAAGATGGGGAAAAGTCTGTGCAAACACACGTCAGACAGCATCATCAGTGTGGGTCTGGCGTTCCATACTTCTGCTTTCATTGCAAAAATACAGCAAGTGACTGTAACCACATCGGAGGTATCCAGTTCACAGCTAGAGCTACGAATCCACTGCAAAATACGCAGATCAGTGGTGGTTTTTTCCCCAGCATCACACTTGTAACTTTGTCATTGTAATTATGACTGAGATGAGACTAATTAGTTACCACTCTTCACCAGTTTCTTAAGAAAGAGATCATATTCCTGTACCCTTACAGCATAATAGCACCTGTAGAGGAAGGTGCTACATCAGAGACAAAGTCTTACTGTCTTGAAAGAAGCGCAGGTCCTTGGAACTGATCTCAAGTACTGCTTATGTTGTAATGTTCTGGACATGACTGCCTTATATAAATGGGAAAAGATAATATATCATAAAGAATGGAATACGCTTTTGTTTTCCACTGTAAGAAAGAAAAAGTAATAAAATAAAAGCAACAATTTAAGAATGCTTTCCCTAGTATATAATTGGAACTGTCAGAAAATGAAATAAATCATAGATAGGAAGTTTATTTGTTCTTTAATTATAAATTTCACTGTGAAAAGAAGTTCAGCTAGGAAGAGCACTGATACTAAGACTACATATTGCCATACAGTCATCAAACAGCAGTCTGTTTTATTAGTGTTTAGTTATCTGAATTATTGGAATGGATTTTGAAGTACTTGGATAAAACTTGCACTGACTGGTTACCAGGACAGAGACAACTACTAGGAGTCATTGAGTCATATATTCTGGTGAATGACTGATTTTCAAGTACAGTCTTTGAGAGATGAATATGTAAATCATATGTCTATGAAAAAAGAAATCTCATTCATGTTTTCAGATCACATCAATTTTTTTTTTTCTTTTTTTCCCAAAATGTGTTCTCTTTTACAGGCAGCTTGCTAGACTTCCTTAAAGAAGGAGAAGGGAAATACTTAAAACTCCCACAGCTGGTCGACATGGCTGCTCAGGTACATTGTATAAAACAAGGAAACTTTATTTTGTCCTTAGAGGAGAGATTTAAAACTGTATCAGATATTGACTAAATGTAAATCCTGAATGCTCTGGCTATTGCATGCTGTTCTGTCTTACATCTTCTGTTGTAGGTTTGGAATTTGTCAAAAAGAAACAGTTCCCAGTTAGCAGATCCTGTATAGCCACCCATACTCTAATCAGTGCTGTCACAAGCTCTTGCTGTGCTATGCATCCTATACTTACACAGTGAGAATGGAGCTAAAATAAAGGGTACAGCTTAATGCTTGGGAAAATGGATATAGTCATGAAAAGTAATCTTTAATTAAACTTTATTTTTAAGATTGCTGATGGCATGGCTTACATTGAAAGAATGAACTACATCCACAGGGATCTCCGGGCAGCTAACATTCTCGTAGGAGACAATCTTGTGTGTAAAATAGCAGACTTTGGTTTAGCAAGGTTAATAGAGGACAATGAGTATACTGCAAGACAAGGTAAGACCCATTTATTTACCGAATAAATAAGACCAGTTACCTTTGGATTACTTAGAAGTACTACAGTTAGCAGAATGTGTCTGTATTCTGGCTGCATGAATAATGATTATGTGTGAAACTGTGCTTTTACCACTATGTTTAGGTGCTCCCCTCACCTAAGTGAAATTTAAGTAAACTTTTTAATGGTCAAAATTATGCTTATGTTTTCCGAAAATGTTTTCATTTATTTTTGGGGGGTAAAACTTGCTACAGTTTGAAGAGAGCTCAGATTCCAGACAGGTTGCTCATTATGAAGGTCATCGCACTTTAAAACATATTTAATTAAGAATCCCAGATGTTTTAAGTGCTTCCATAAATTGTATCCAGTAGTTGCTGCCCTCCTTGGAAACCCCTTTCCAGTTTGAAATACTAAAATATTAAACCACCTTGAATTTGTCAACAAAGAAAAATGTCAAAAGTTTTTGAGTGCAGTATTCTCATAATATTTTGAAGTGGAAGCGAGGGAAAATGAAGTATCTGTCTTCCCAATGTTTCCAGGAGCTAAATTTCCAATTAAATGGACTGCTCCGGAAGCAGCATTGTATGGTCGGTTTACAATCAAGTCGGATGTGTGGTCATTTGGAATTTTACTGACAGAGCTGGTAACAAAAGGGAGAGTGCCGTATCCAGGTAAGAGGAAAATACAGCTTTTTCTTTGTTGTATTCTGTGCTTCTGAGGTTACCTTTTGTACTTCTTGCCTTCACTCAGAGCCCACAGTTGACAGGCAGAGACAAAAAATTAGTCATGCTTCACTGGTTCCTTTGTTCACAAAGCTATTTGGTTTATTTACAGATTAACTATTACATACATTTTTTAAGTGTTTTAAGATAATAACATTTGTAAATGTGACTGATAATTCATTTCAGGTCATTAAGTATCCTTACGTTTTCCTGTCTGTCTTTTCCTGAAATTTCTGCTTTTGGTATTTTCCCAGGCTACAGTGAACATCAGTAGAGAGAACCTGCTAGACCGGTTTTTGAAGTAAACATATGTAACACAACTTGTCAAATATTTTGCTGTGACTGGAATTTGTAAGGCAGTCCTGATAGGTACATATAATGCCTTCTTCTGGGCCTGATTTCAAATTAAGTAGTCCTTGAATGGGACCTGGGACACGCAGAAGGTTATTTGTGTTTGAGTCTGCTTTTTGAAAGTACAGGCCCAAGGCAGTGGGAAAGTAACTGAATTGAGATAACAAAGGACCAGGTACTGAAGCATTACCAGTGTGATAAAATAATTTTCAGAAACGTATTTAATGCAAAATGGGAAAAATTAATTTGCTGTAAGGAGCGTTCATTAAAGATTCCGTTCTGGTAGATTCATGTCCATCGCGTTACTTTGGGAAACTGTTCTTTGCATGATATCATTCTGAGCTAAAATGCTTTTCTTTTAGGGATGGTGAATCGGGAAGTTCTGGAGCAAGTGGAACGTGGATATAGGATGCCTTGCCCACAAGGCTGCCCGGAGTCTCTCCATGAGTTAATGAAACTGTGTTGGAAGAAGGACCCTGATGAGAGACCAACATTTGAATATATACAGTCTTTCTTGGAGGACTACTTTACTGCTACAGAACCACAGTACCAGCCTGGAGACAATTTATAAGCCAACAGTCTATGTAACATGCACAAATCTGCCAAATGTAAAAGACTTGCAAAGAATTCCTGACATCTATAAGGAATCAAAGGAAAGAAAATCTTCGCTACTTTGCATGCTCTTAATGGCAAACTGGAATTTCATAATGCAGTTGCACAAAACCACTTTTGAAGTGTTATAATCTAATTTACCAATGACATGTTTTTATTTTTTCCTCTTTCCCAACTTATTTTCAGGGTCCAAAGGAAGCTTACTGAAAATACGGGGTAGAAAAATGAGTGTTGGTGTGAGCAATAGCAGAAAAACCAATGTTTCAAATCCTTTATGTTCCTGACATTTGATAATCATCCTACTAAAGGGGGAATTGTCTGGAATGGGTCATCTTGGGGTAAGATGTTTTTAAAGCAGAAGAACTTTGTGGGACCAAGCAGTCCTATTCCAGTTCCATAAAAACTCGCTGTGCTCAAATTACACGTATGTGTCCCCCACCCCCCAGGAGAAGATGGTACCACTGTATTTGATATATAGTCTTGATCTTTAAGCTTCCTCTTGCATGGACTTAATTAGGGTAGGCAGGTTAAAAGAGAAATTGGAACAGTGAATGACAAACTTGATCTAAATGGTAGACCTCAATAGTGAAATTAGAGAGCGTAATGCACTGTGTTAATATTTGTACTAATATAACTGGAAAGTAGCACAAGAGATTTTTCTTTTATTCTTTCTTCATAGCTAGTTCAGTATAATGAAGGTAACTAAAAATGAGGTAATATTTTATAAAGTTGTGTTGATAAAGTATGGTGATATTTGAACTTGAAGCTATGTAATACAATCAGGGGGGGAAAAGCCTTTCACTTTTAAGCTCCAATCCAGCAGCGAGCTTTTGTATGGGAAGACTACCTGAACAAAGCTCACCAGGAAAGCAATACTGAAGCTGGTAAACAGCCACTTTTTGGTCCTTTTTCAGAGACAGGTTTGGTACTGTTTTATGTGGCTTGTGTATGTTAACAAGGGTGGGTGCCACAAACGCTAGCTGATGCAAGTTCAGGGATTTGATTGCACTTTTGCTTTTCTTGGCTATTAAGACACACTTACACGTAGTTACTCTTCCCACTTCTGCCCTTCCTACAGAATTATTTAAATAAAAATAAACAAAAGAAAATGTGAAAGTTTAAAAACTAAAGGGATAAATGTATTTAATATTGTCCAAATAGACTGACATTGAAATCTGCTGGTTTTCAGCCCAGCTGGCACTACATCTAGATTTATTTTCCTTGGCTACTGATATATCAAGCAATAACATCATATCTTTTACTCAACGATTTGCATGAGGTTCTTGAATTTCTGATCAAGCTTAAGTACTTTAATTTTGAAACACTAAACTTACTTAGCTACCAGGCTGGAATTCGTATTATCATTGTAAAACTATCCTACAAATGAATTTCAGAAAAGCTGGTAATGTAGTTCTGGTACTAAACTTAACATTCTTCACAGGTTTACACTACATGGAATACAACTACCAAACAGATCTTTGTAAGAACAGTGCCATCGTTTGTCATTTTCCCTGATCATCACTCATCACCTGTATGTCTGTGGTTATCAAATTTTCAAAGGGCTTTATGTAAGAAAAACAAAACAAAACAAAATACCCAAAAAAAATCAACCCAAAAAATACGATGGAATTTTAATTTTTCTAAATATTTTAAAATTAATAACACAATCATATGAGTTTATGTATTAATACAGTTATAACAAAAAATGCCAAAAATTACACTGGCATTGTTTGGATTTTTAATTAATGAATGGAACAGTTCATTGTAATAACACTTGTATAGCAAAGGAATAAAACACTAACTTAATGAACGTGTTCATTGTAAATGGTTGTGTATTATAAAACTGCTCCAAATGAGTTTGTATGTTTATGAAAATTTATTTGTTTCACCTGAAGACCTTGATGTGGTTCTTACCCTAACAGAGTTTAAAATTCACATTCACACTTTTTATATAAATAGTAATAAGTTTAATTATGTAACTGAGTATTTTTATAAAGTATGGCATTGTTGAACTGTTTTGCAGAATTGGTTCAAAATAAATTTCTCCTTGATTGCATCTGCTTATTTAAGGGGTGGGAGGAGGGAGATGGGAGGGGTACAAAAGCAGATTAATTTTCATATTGAGGGGGAAAGGAGGGAAATTAAACCTTCATGAGTTTGGGGTATGTTTTTATCCTCTGTAAACTGTTTTAATGTACTTCCATACAAGATGCTGAGTTTGTGGTGTATTATTGCTGTGAAAAGGGAGACATTTTCTAGAGCAGAAGTCCTTGGCAGGAATAGGCTGAAACAATTATGTCTGGACTTAGAACTAACCCCCATGATGAACAGACAGACACACAGACTTGAGATTCTTGTGAGAGCAAGTCCAGCGTAGACTCTCAGCATGCAGTCAGTGATGCTGCAGGGCAGACACGTTTCCTCTCTCTTGCTTTATCTGCATTAGCAGCCACTGCTGACTTCTTTGCAGTTTTTCAGGGAATTTTACACATTTGTGCTTGTGATAGCTGATTTTTTTTTTATCTTCATTGAACGTTAACCTGACTCAGTGACCACTACAACTGCAAATCCTCACATGTATATATGTTGCCACTCTAGATTAAGAAGCTAGAACAGTTTGAGTTTCAGTAATAACGAGTACAGTGCTAAAATCATTCTTACTACAGACTGCAAAGTTTACTGTTTTTTTTTAGTTTTTCCTGTAATGTAATAATGTTTTACATATTTTTAATGCAACAATGTTATTTCTGGTAATCTGTGCTCTACCTGCTGTCTATCAGAACCCTGTGATGCCCATTCTGCATGCTAGGCCTGCAGATTGTTTCTGTCCTGCGTTGTTTCAAGCTCTGGTATTTTAAGAATTGTTTCATACTGGTTTTTGGGTAACCTTGCAGACATCAAAATGTGTATGATCCTACTGTTTAGATAGAGTGCATCTCTATTTTAGCATGAAAAGAGCCTTATGTGTTCTTACCCTTGCAACCACTAAGCTCATGAGCAGCTCTTGCTACTGAAAAGTAGCCTTTGAAAGGTTTTGGGTTTTTTCCCCCCCCTCAGTCTCCTGGTGTTTGCTGATGGGTAGAAATAAGCCAGAATGTCATCTCGCCCATCATCACTTACAGTACTGTTAAAATGCATATCCATAGCTGAAACTAGTATAAATGAATATAAGCAACTAAATGAGCCCCTACTTTTGTTATTTATTTGCTCTGTTCAATCTAATAAACTTCTTAGTTTCTAAGTTTTCTGTGAAGAAGCTCTAGGTGTTTGTGCCAACTTGCCTCCAAAACGCAATACTGCTTAGAGCTACACAGTCATGTTGGGTTTAAACCACAGAAGTATTCATTTAAGCTGGACAGTACATTGCAAATGGGAAACTCACATTCTCACACCTTGCTAAGGAATTTAGGACTAAATTTGAGTAACAGATTTGGGCACCATAAGCAGGTCTTGGGCGGGTAACTGCCCGAGTCCAGAACTGTGATTCATTCAATATTGTGTTGTGCAGTAGGTGCTTGGACTCTTTGTGTAAGTGCCCAGAAGTGCAAGTGCCCTCCTAGTCACACACCTCGCTCCTACTTCAGCCTCACCCTAATGCAGGAATGAGACTGACATTGACCTTCCAGGCATGACAGGAGCCTGGAGGTCAGTGCAGGGCTGGGAGCCGCCTTTTCAGGGCAGGGTGAGAAGAGGCAGGAGATGCAATGGAATGGTTCTATTTTTGTTAAAATGGCCTTTGGTATAAAAACTGGGCTCTGATCAAAAGTCCTGGATTGCTGGTGGGTCATACACAGGCAGTTGTCATCTGTGAGAGACTGTTAGGAAGTTGTTGAGGATGGGGAACAAAGCCCATTGCAGGACACAGGCTTAAGCATTTGGTTGAGGGCTATGTTTTGGGGTTCCTCTGCACTTTTCCCTACTGACACAGGGCAAGCATTAGCTGTAGAAACATAAACAACTTCATTGCTTTCTCCTTAGTATAGAGACAGGAGGATGGAGGTGAGCAGCTGAGGTGCCAACACTGGGCAGAGGGGAGCAGGTGGTGAGGTGGGATGTGGCATAGCATGTGTCATCTGTTCTCTCTGTCATCGTTTGAAAAGGAGGTAGGAATGCAGGGAAACTGAGGAGCATCTGTTCCCTTGTGGAACAGTGGAAGTAGAGCAAGGCTAATGCCAAAGGCTGCTACCGTGTTCTCTATGGCAGTTCTGGTCAGCTCATCCTAACTGGTTCCTAGCAGGGCAGCATTACTAGAGCAAGGTCAGATGCATACCATATGCTTCCACTGGAGTTTTGATTTCATTCTGTATTACCATCTTTACTTCTGGAATGGCTCTGTCTTTTGTGGCTTATGACTAGCATAAATGTATATTCTTTTGTGCTAAAAGACTGCAAGTATAATAGAAATAGTTTCCACCATTTGCACTTTAATGTTATTTATTAAGGTAACTGCATCAAAATCTGTGTGTTTAATTGTGCTGCCTTTATCAAAGGACTGCCATTTGCAAGGGTAGATTTTTTCCAATATGAAACTGAAGCTCAATCAATAGCTTCAGTGGCTTAAGGTTATTATAAGTGGATTACTAATAAGCTAAATATAATCTCTAATCTCTGGTGCCACTGTCATTAGGATGGCTGAGCCTTTTCATACTACTACTGTTTTGAAAAGTAAGTGTGTGTATGCTTAGCAATAGATATGCCCCCTGAGGTGAACTTATCATTAAGGTAAAAAGGATCATCCCTCCCTGCAGCTTGGGAATGACAAAATGCATTCAGGAAGGTAGTGGGGTACATATCCACCTTGACAGGCCAGCCTGCCTTGTGCAAGTGCTCTTGATTTGTTGACAAAATAGCTCAACCTTCATTTTTATTGAGTCCCAAGAAAGACATTCTTATGCCAGACAATAGGCAGAAACCTGCTGACACACAGCATCTCTCTTCAGGGTTTCCAAGGCATCTGCCATCTTACCTAGCAATCCATAATACGTAATATATAGCATTTTTCACTCTCAACACTTCAACACTCAAACACTTCACTCAAACACTTCAACTCTCAAACACTTCACAAATGAGATCAGTTTCATTATCTCTGGATGTCAAATTAAGGCAAGAGGAGAAGCAGTATATTGACTCATCAAGGATGAAGTTGAAGACCATAACAGAGCCACAGCCAGAATCTAGCATTTGGTCTACTGGAAATTTCTTTTTGGATGAGCAACTTTTAGAATTGCTTACTAGTCTCAACTGATCTTGAGCTTGGAAACATGATTTCCTAAGAAAAGCCCCCAGTTATTTCTTACTATACCCCACAGTGGACACCTCTGAGCTACTCCAAAAAATGTAAAAACATGGATAAAACCCTTGGACCCACAAAGCTGGTGTATCAATCATGTGCAGAGTGGAGCCTGAGTTGGGAAAACATGCTCAGCCTGGCGCTAGCCCAGGTTGCCCAGAAGTGCAGCTAGACACCACACAGACATGTGTGGGTAAGTGCTTGACCTTGGCCTCTAAGGATGGCAGGAAACTCTCAGCAGCATCCACCTTCCCAGCTCGCGTTCAGCTGCATCTCGAGCACCATGGTGTGCACCAGCCCTGCGGGCAGGAGCGTTTTGTTAGGCAAAGCTGTTTGTTACAGCAGGACGTGGCTGTCATGGTGTTCTACGAGCAGCATTCAGTGAGCACATGCAGGAGTTCCTCTGCAGTTCTCATTGCTCCCTTCTCATACCAGATGTAACTTCCATACATTTGTGGAAGGGCTTTGTAGTGCTCTTTCAGCCAGCCAGTGCCCTAGACCACAGAATGAGCAATTCCTTCTTTGCCATTCAAATCTTGTGTTTCACTGGCACTGAATATGTCAAAACCCTCTAGCAACCAACTGAACACCCACAAAACCTGTGACTTGGTATCATATCCTCTTCCTCCTTTAATCTACCTTTGCAAGGGTTTCTCACAGAAAGCTCTACTTTTTCCATTTTTAATTTTTTTTATATATCACTTGGCAATCTGGCAATTGCATACTCAGTTATTTTAAGGATAAACCATTATCTTCAGTCACCTAAGACTGGAGTCTGTATCACCTGGTCTATTATAATACAAGATGCTGAAGACCCTTCTGTTGTTATGATTAAATGTGCTTGGTCCAGCCTGCCTAGATACACAATTAATCTCAGCCACTCCAATACGTGATTCATGGCATCCAAGGAAGGTGGGCACAGAACCATACAAAAAAAGTCCTTACAAAACTGAGGCTCAGACACTCAAGCAAACACTCTGCACAGGGGAGACCTCACAGAATTGGACACATGGTCTCGTATTTCTGAAGACTCTTTATGCCGCCAAAGAAAATTGCAATTGGCACGAGGTTTCATACTGTGTCTGTCTTCTTTCTGACGCTCTGGTTTGCTAGACATGATGTGTGTGTGGTTTACCCTGACAAAAACCCTTGCAGGGAATATATGTTGATGTTGGGCAGTGAGTGGTATGTGGGACTGGGAAAAAACAGAATTCAGCCTCAGCCCTGAGTCTTGGGGACTTTAAACAGCTGGGCAAAAACTGCCATTACCTCCCTGCCAGAAACAGAGGCAATGAGAACCTGGACATGATTTCAAGTACCAAAACAACTCTGGGAGACACAGCAGTTGCTTGAAAGGAGTAGTATGCAAAGGCTCTCTGATTTATAGAAATGCTCTTTTCCTCAGAGGAGATGTGATCTGGTGGCTGCTGTTTCTTTGACAGTGATCTGGGCATTTGATCTAGGGTGGCTTTTTATTCCCTCTAGGGAGTCAGAGGTGATACAGGAGCAACTCTTCATTTTGAAAACCCATTGTAATTCGTCATTTTTTTGAGGCAGGGATCAGCATGTGGAAACAGGAAAGTATAAGATGAAACATCTATGGCGCTGCAACTAAACTGACAGTGACCACCCAGACTTGGGTGAAAAGTGAATGATTCCCTCTCCTGGTTGCCCCCGTTAACACATCTGGTCTTGATTTTGCAGTAATTTATACATAATGCTTAACTTTAAAATGTCAGATAAAGCACAGGCATTGCTGAGTCCTTGAACACTGCATACGCTTCATTTCTGCAGGATGAAAAATTGTAGCAACTGCACAGTGCTTAGTGGTGGAACTGGTCAGAGCATTTCAGAGTCATTTTGTTGGAGTTATGGCACTTCTGAAATAAAAGATTTTTATCTAGCCTTGCATATCAGATGTTTCTCTGTATGTCCTCTTGATTTCATCTTTCTGACTTCTAGGCTTTAATCTGAGTTTTTAATCTTCTAACCATTTCCCTACTGAATATGCTGTTGATCTTGGAGCCAAATCTTCTACACTTAACATGTTACTGGATATTAAAAATAGCTGATTTAGGCAGTGATGTGAGCAGCCACAAAGGTGGCATGGTTAGAATGGGCAATTACTGAGCAAAAGATACTGTCTGCTCAAAAATACTGACAGAGAAAGGGCTGCCACCTTGGAACTGTGAGCCTGGGGACTAGCCCTGAGAACCATAAAGAAAACATCCCTGAGAAGTGCAGGTGGCCTCTTTGAAGTACAGCCAGGGTACCTAGAAACCAGAGACAGATACCACCGATAAGCGCCAAACAAGGGGCTGTAACGGCAATTTATCACCTGAGAAGGTGGAAAACAGTCTGAAAAAAAAATAATTGTCCTGAAGGAACAGAAAACAGCATTATCTATTGTCTATTACAGCTGAAAAACAGAAATTAGCAGCATGTTCTGGCTGCTTGATGTCCTACTTCCTCCAATGTCTGTGATATACGGAGAACTTAGTTTTTACCCGAAATGGAGCCTCTCTCTTTCTGAGACCTTCCTGGTAGAATCCCACATGAACTTCTGGGGAAGTTGTACTATTTGTGTTGTCTGGCTCTAGTGTCACAGAGGACAGTGGGAACTGATGTCTACTGCTAATAGGAAGCTGTGTACTTAAAGACTGTGCTTTCATCTGTAGGCCTTTGAGTATGGTTTGGCCAAGGAGCTGCTTCCCTTTAAATCTTTATAACTGACGGTTTGGTTCTTCAGGGGCTGATTGGTTTTTTTTTCTCAATTGCTGGGGGCTTTTTCTCAAAAATAACTCCTTACTCAGTTAAAATCTCAGCAATTGAACTGTATATGTTACCACTGTCAGCTGGCAAATGATTGTGCCTTATCTGTTGATCTCTTTGCTGAAGTGATGAGTCATTTGGAGAGAATTCTATTCAGTATTAAGATCTAAAAGAGCGTGTTCTAAAATAACCTGTTTTTTCCTTTCCTGAGAGCAGGAGGTGTGACAACAGGGGTGCTTCTCTCTCTTAATTTGACAGCTGAAAAGTGTGACTTGGCTTTCCTGTTTAGTTTTCTACTGCTGCTTGGATAGAGTTTATAAGGAAGGTGAAAAGAATTTATCATCAACTACTCACAGCCATGAAATAAGGCACACCTAAGTTTGGGAGTGCGGGCTGCTGGGGGGAAAGGTTAGAAATACCAAGTCTCTCAAATCCCTGCTTGCTTCAGAGAAATAGGGAAAAGACTGATGGCCATTCCTCAAGTGACTAGCATTACTCAATCTTTTTTTCACCATAGAAGCATAGAATCAACTAGGCTGGAAAAGACCTTCAGGGTCATCAAGTCCAACCCAGGACTGCCAAGTCTACCCCAAACCATGTCACTGAGGGCCTCAACTATATGGTTTTTGAACACTTCCAGGGATGGTAATGCCTCTTCAGGAACCTGCTTAGTAAGTTTCCTAAGTACTGCAGGAGGGCCAGGAGACCTCCTTGGATGGATAAGGAGCTGCTGAGAAAAATTCAAAGGAAAAAAGGCTTATAAAAGGTGGAAGCAAGGACAGGCAGCCTGGGAAGAATAAAGGGATGTTGTCTGGGAAGCTAGGGACCAGGTTAGGAAAGCTAAGGCCCACTTAGAATTAAACTTGGCTAGGGATGT
>JAOEHY010014261.1:0-35809 GCA_025447955.1 Psilopsiagon aurifrons
TGGGTTGCCCAGGGAAGTTGTGAATGCTCCATCCCTGGTGGTGTTCAAGGCCAGGCTGGACAGAGCCTTGGGTGACACGGTTTAGTGGGAGGTGTCCCTGCCCATTGCAGGGGGTTGGAACTGGATGATCTTGAGGTCCTTTCCAACCCTGACTATTCTATGATTCTAAAACTGTAACTTTTAGTCCACAGAATTTGAACAAAACCATCAGTAGCAATGGTTTCACTGAAAAAACACAGTAGTTTGAATTTATATTTTGCATAGAAATACAAATAAAAGCCGATTTTGCTACAGTTTTCAAATAGGAGCATTACTGCTCTAATTGTGTTGGCTAAGGCAGGTTTTAAAAACAAGTACACTGTAAATTTCTATTGGGAAGAGAGGTCCCTCAAGAGCCTCACAGAAGCAATGTCTATGCATGGAATCCAAATTCAAGTTACACTGACAACAACTTTCTAATTGTATGGAGATAACATTGAGTTTTGGCTCTGTGTCTTGGAAAACACTTTTAAATGCAAACAGTAAAAATGAAAATGATTAAGCTTTTGTCAGGGTATCAATATGACTGGCCTCAATATGGTTAGCTGACCACAGGTTTAAATGGTATTTAGTGAAGTTGAACACGCTGACAGAAGAAGAGTGATTTATTTGCTATTAAGTAAAAAACGTGCTGGGAATATGTAATTTCTAATAAACAAGCACGTTTCTCCTTAAGACAACGCATCTCCAGGTGTTTATAAATTCAAAGGATGTAGTCCTTCGTCTACTTTAGGTATAGATTTATGGCACTAAAGAACTAGATTTCAGGAGTTAAGTATAAAATATAATCAAAAAATTGAGACTGCACTACACTTGATGCACTGCACTACACTCCAGGTGAAATGCAGACAACTAGAACTTAGTCATTGTTGCCTATGCCTCATAACTTTGTTGTCTATTGATGTTATGGTGTATAAACAGTAAAATCGGTATTATTTCTGCAGTAAATAAACTTTCATCACTATAATACATCAGTGCCACTCGATTGTGTGCTATGGTTTTAATACATTAACTCAGATGATGACAAAGAGTAAATATTATAATAAATGATCCTCAGGAGGGAAAAAAGCAACCAAACAAAAAATAATCACTTGGAGTTTTAATCCCAATTCAGAAAACCACTTAAGTACTGAAATATTTTCCTACTTAGGGGAACACCTGAGAGTGTTTTCAGATTTAAGTTCGTGGCAGGCTGCACCCCCTGAAGTGGGAAAATAAAAATGAGTATTCTTGAAGAGTAATACTGCAGCTTAAGAGATTTCTACTTGCAAAGCAGAGATGTAACACCAGAGAAAAAGCAAAATAACAGTACTTACATGAAGTTGTAGCCTACGAACAAAGTTCTCATGTGATCTACATTTGATTTTTACCCAGTAGAATACCTAATTCTATATTAGTGCCATGCTTGGTTGGTAGTGAACAGATATTAACTCCTTTTCAAAGGTGTAAGTTAACCACACAGAGCCAAGGTCAGCTAGGAGTAGCACAGAGAACTGTTACAGCAGTTCACCTAATGGGTGGTAATTTGTTAATGTGAAGACCTGTCTGCTATATGCCAACATCAATAACAACTTAAATCATTCAGGGAAGATCCCAGATTAAAAAACCAACAAGCTCTGTGGCATCAGTAGACTTCCTTGTTGGATTCTCTAATGCACACTGTAAGCCACATGCGGCATGCTTTGGCAGCCACTCAATTTGATTCACTTGGTTTTGCTGGGATGTAAAGAATTGTTTTCAAAAAGACAGTCTGTCAAAGGCACTGCTTTTAGCTCCTACCCATGTTTCACATCACATCTAATGCAAAGATAGGAGTGCATTAGGAAATTTGCATCCATATACTTACATAAGCATAAACCATAGAGGACATGGACTTCTCACTGTGAACCTATGCAACATGAGGCAAAGGTGGGACCAGGCATCATACAAACATACCAAAGACTAGCTGAAAACCAGCTAATGAGGCAGCAGTCATGATGAAACTGCTGGATGCAGAAACAGCCCTGCTACAAGATTTGAGTTTGCCAGCCTAAGACTACTTAGTGAGCACTGAAGAGCTGTGACATTCCAGTGTAGACACATCTGTTCATAAACTGTGTACTTTACATGGTTGGTAACACTTCAGGAACAGTCTTATTTTAAGCTACAGCTCACATTTCTCTAAAGCCAGCCCTTTTCTTGGCTATATTGCCTTGCTATCCTACAAGCAAGCCAAATATAAATTACATTAAACTTCCCTAATTTCTACTGTTCCTGTGAGATCTAAATTTTAGCCCTAGAGCTATCCAAATTTACTTCAAAATGAATTAATCTGAAATCCATGAAGCTTTTCAATGCTAATAGCAAATAATTTTCGATATTACTGTGAAGGTTAAATACAGCCTTTTAATCCCAAAGTAATTTTGTTAAAAGGTATATGAAGACAAAATTATTCTTCCTTCCCCATCATGACCAAAACGATGTCATCAGCTTTGACTGAAGCCATGCAATATACTTTGCATGCAGGTAAAGCTGCAGCTCTTCACACAGCACCTTCTCAGGCAGCTGCAGACACCCCAAAACCACACATTTGAAGGCAGGAACAGCAGGATCAGCAGGTCACTGACAGCAGCAAGATTCACAGGCAACTGCTTAAATGTAGCATGCTATTTAGCTAGCATCATTTGGAAACGATACTAGTATTTCACGAAGTCAAGTAAAAATTGGAAGTAATGTTACAACCTGCATCACATGCAAACATGTTTATGTTTATTTCGGGTAGCTCCTCACACATAACAAGTGATAGGAGAACAAGACACATAAAGTGCTTCTTTGAGAAGTTATAATGCAAAGCCCAAATGATAATCAAGGAAAGGAAAAGCCTTGGAAAGGCTTTAAACTCTGCCTTTTTAGAAGGCTTTCTGACAGCACTGAAGGTTCTAGCAGATACAGTCTTTATATGGCCCAGTAAGAGACCAACCATGACCTTACTGAAAGCCAACAAGCTTGTCTATTTGCTAGAGATGTCCAAAGACAAATAGAAGATTGGAAACAAATGTTCATGAGGATCAGAAAATTGGGAGTTTCAGCTGCTTACTGGGCTGCTTTTCTGGGCTCTACATCGTCACACTAGAGGCATTCAAACAGCTCTGTATCCTTACGTCTCTCAGTAAATAGTGTAGAGCAGCATCACAGAAAACTCAATTTTGGGCCTCTTTTTGTAGCAAGGAGATTTAAAGTATGCAATGCAACTCTACCTATTGTTACTTTGATGGGCACGTTTCTTGTAAGTTCTTGCAAACACTCATCAGAACCAGCTATGGAGGAAACTGCACATACTGGTGTAATTGTGTTGGGATAAAAACTCTCACAATGCAACAAGCAGTCTTTTTTTCTATAAATCCAGAGACATCAACACATTCTGCACAAGACATGAATTGGATTTTAAAAGATCATTCTCTTTTAGTTAGTATGACACTTAGTGTAGGGCTCTAATACCAGGTGAATGTTTTAGTGACTGCACATTGTGTTCTGCCTCCTCATACGAAACAGAATTAAAAGTACTGGTCATGAAACTTTCCAATACTGGACAGTCAGGCAGTATAAAATAGTTGGAATCACCCAAGATCATTTCAGTTCTACTTTCCCACTAGGCTTATAACAGCGTGGGAGAGATTTAGAAGTGCTAGAAGCCATCAAGAGACTGTCTTAACGCATCTCCACCCTTTCTGTCCTAGTCTTGCAGCATCTCACGGTGTCAACAGAGGTCTGAGCAGAATGGACAAACCTTGAGGACAGCCATTTCTTGTGCTGTTCAATGGCAAAGCAGTCTTGCTGTCTCTCTGAAAATGAGTATCACAGGAAGGATGCAATATTTACCTGCAAGTTGTAGTCCTGAAGAATTTTCACTAGTGAGTCTCTCAAATTAGGAATCTCCATGCCTTCCTTAATGCGGTGGATCAACAGAATGGGGTCAACATGGGTTCCAATATTGTTCAACAAACCAGTAATAAAAGCTATGAAAACCAAAAGGTAAAGGACTTAAGAAAAAAATCCAGCAAAATACCTCATCAAAGGATGCTCTGGTGACAAGATACAGGCTTTGACAGATTCTGTGCCAGTTCTCTGATAAAAGATAACACTAAGACTCATTTGTAGCATCCATGTATTTCTTGCAGCTGTACATACCTAAATACAGGCATTTGTGTGAGAGCAGAAGATACAGTTTGGCAATTCACAGAGCTTCCAGGGTATTTCAGGATAAGAGAGTAACCAGCACAAACCCACAAGTAAATAATGCATTTGAATTCAATAAAAGGAGCACATGAGCAAACAGAGCCAGAAAATTAACTACATTACATGACTGCTCCATTCCCAGGTCCAGGGTTTAAAGCCAAATTCTCAACCACTTAACCCAGCTCCAACATGTTTCTACACATTGGTGAGAGTGACACAAAAGAAGTCTTTCGCTTTTTGACATGCACGTGGCTAAATGAAAAACTGGAAGGATGAACCTCCAGACTCTGGTTTTCTTCACTCTCCAAAACTGAGAACATCAGTGGAGTTGCTCTACGTATGGACAGACAAAACTGAGAGAATTCTATATGCCTTGAATCCCTTCTGCTCTGAAGATGTCATTAATTGTAGCATTGCTTTAGTGACATCCTGCATGTAAGTATGGGCAACTTGAGAATGCCATTCTAAAGCGCTTACGGATTTTGGTTGCTTTTTCCTTTCAGAATTAGCATCCATGGGATGAAGAGATACATTTTCTGACAGTAGTTCTACAAGACATTCAATCCTTTGGAAAAGAGACCCCAAAAGAGACTTTAAACCCTTGATTTCAAGCCCCAGAAGAGGCTGCAAAACTGATGGATTGGAGTAGTTAAAATAATTCTTTATTTTCTCAGTCCTATGGTCTCCTCCGAATCTGCCTCCAGAAAAGCAAACTGATGTTGCTTACAAGATTCTGCCACTTTCTGATTCCTTCTAAACTTCAAACTTGTGTAGCTAATCATACAATGGATGAAAGGCAAAATGCACCCATTATTATGGATCCACCTTTGTGCCACAGAAACAAATCAGTTATTCTACTGAGGTGTGGGTTCTTCAATTTCAGAATTTCAAAGGGAAGCAGGTGCAATAAGCAGACACACAACATCCTCATCAAGCCTGCAGACTGTGTCTTGATGCGGTCTAAAAATAAAGCCTCATTCTGCCAAATTAAAAGCACTATTCTTCCCTTGATTTGTCATTAACAACATAACTACACAGAGCTTAGTCGAATGTTAAATCCTAAGTATTCATTTTGTAGCATGCCAACATGCTGCCTTACCGGAGGTTTTAATGCACATTAGGACAGCTCCACAAACCAGAACACCTCCCTGGCCATCTCTCTAACATGCATGTGGATAATTCAATCCCTCGATTGCAATAGCATTTCACACAAAAGAATACATATGCAAAGTTCCTGAGAAACTATCCTGCTTACGTGGTTTGTCGATGGAATATAAAATAAGATCTTCCCAAAGTTCTCCATCATCTTGCTCCTTGGCAAATTCAATAGCTTTATCTACATCTTGCAATTCTTCCATTATCATCTTCAAGGCACTGCGGCTATTTCCCATTCTGCCTACAAGGAAAGAAAGAAAGGAATAAAAACCTAAATACTTATCAATGCACAGTGCTTTTAAGAAGCTTTCAATAGAAATTTTGTAAGTGTTAAGTTGCCCTAACTCATTAAACCAAGATCAAACCTAATCTAATCTGAGGTAGGAATGCAAATCCCAGAGCAACCAGTATAATCGGAACAAGTGCTTGGAATGCTTTGCTGGACTGGGACCTGGAGCCTGCTTAAAGATGCGCTGGGTCATAGTAGGGGTTCTAAGCTGCAGCAACATCGAAAGTAAGGGGGAGTGTGTGTACGTGCGTGCATTAACTATGACATTAAACACCCCCTTTATTTGCACTCTTTATTTGCAGTTCTAGCACAGTTTACACTCTTGGAAAATGAGAGGAGGGAGGAAGAACAAGTAGTAGAAATGTTGAAATGTTCTTTCAATGAATCCATGTGTAAATCCAGCTCTTCTCTTGAATGCTCCACAAATAATTCTTCTTATAAAACAAAGACTGATTAAAGAAAAGCTTTCCATTCTGCTCATGACTCACGTCTGACATTCAGAGGTAGACTCCTTGGCCTGCTGGTGGAGTTAATTTACTATTACTTTTATTAAAAAAAGAAAAAAGAAAACAAGAAAGGGAATATATAAGCAAATCTTCCACCTCACCAAAAGATAACACTGAGTTTGAGATGAATTCAGAATAAAACATGTTTTACTTCTCCCCTCTCTTCAAAGTGACAGTATTGGAGATTCCAAAAGCCCACGAAAACACCAAATCACAAACACAACAGCACAAAATATGGAGTTAAGACATCATATGAATAAACCAGTGCTTTTAGTTTCTAAATGCTGTTACCTGATTGCACTGACTCCATACCAACTCTGCCTTTGGGAAAGCACGTTAAATGATATCAGGTAATACATCATATATTTTTTTCAGCATAAACTTTATGACAAGACTAAAAGCATCTTGTAATTTATCATACTGAGTGTTACTTACTCAGAAGATAGACTGTCTCTTCTACAAAGTTCCTCTGTTGGCAGATCTCAAGAGCCTTGAGTTTAAGGGAAAGGAGGATGGAAAGAAAACACAGGGAACCACGTTACACAGTATTTTATTGATCACAAATGCTGCAAGAGGCTTGAAGATCTTTTTCAATGAAGTTGCATTACTCATTTTGATAGGAATACAGCTCCCTTAATACGTACCATCAGGTTCTCCAGCACTAATGAAGAGGAGAAACTCCATGGCACTTCCTTTTATTTTTCTCCAAGACTAAATAAATCTGAGGACACGACTGGTATTTCAGTCTAGATTATGCCAACATCTATCTTTCAGCTCACTGTCAACTTCCTTCTTTTGGTTCCAAAAGTTGGTTAACCCAAATGCATTACATTTATCTGCTGTCAAGACTTGCTTCCTGTGGGTGGACTCATGAGGTCTCTAGTGATGGAGGCCTGCTTGACACTCATACATAGCACGAGACTGCTGATCTCCTCATGGTAACCAGAATGATTTTGGGAAGCAGAAAGGGTCCTCCAAACTTTGCACCAGTGACCTCCAAGAAGACAACTCAATATTAACCCAATGCAAATATGAAAGAATAAGGAGGAAGCATTTCTTAGAAATCCAATTTAGAGCCCTGAGGGCAAAAAACCCTCATGAGTGGTTACAGAGTCTGTGCAGCTGAAAAATACTAACACAACTGCCAAAACTACCAAACGGGTTACCAACAACTTTTTACTAACTGAAAACTGGCAGGGCTGGTATGCCATAAATGATGCCAAGTCTGCTTCCAGTTTGGAAGCAGAAAGCAAAATCAAGATGCATGGCATTCCTGTGAGGACAACTATTCACCAGCAAAGATTTTCATACTGGGAAATCAAAACTATAAACACTTAAGACAGCTAAAGATGTAGGTCAGAATTAACTTCCCCTTCCACCCTCAAATTATTTCAGATGGGTTACTACAAAGATCAGAGATCTGGGTAACCAATTTTGGGGTAGAGGTTGGAGAATACCTACCCACTCAGATACTTCAGGTGAATGAAGTCATGAATAATACTAGTAAGTCATAAACACAACTGACAGCCTTTTTTATTCCCCACTCAGAAGTTGAACTACAAAGAACCAAGCATTCAGTAGCTCTGGACGCTGCACGTTTCTTGACTGTCATGCTCCCTCTAGAGGAAAACAGGGAACATGCACACTCCTCTTTCAGTTCATTTTGTAAAGCATCTGCTGAACTGCACTTGAATAAAGTGCACTTTTCAAGAACAAGAGTTATTTCTTCTTGCTGGGTTTATAATTTTTTCAAAGCCATAATGACCATGGCTTTTTGCAACTCATACACTGCACTGGAATCTGCTTCACAGGAACTGAAAATATTGATAAATGAGAGATTCTTGTCCCCTTTCTATCTCCTTAGAACAAAGATTTCTATGTATGTGGCAAAAAAGTGTTACCATATGATACGTATGGTAAGAAGAGTAATTACAGAATTAGTAGTGGCAGTAAATTCAACTAAGTTTTATGTAGTGTTGGTATCTCTTTTCAAGACATCTCTCTTCCTTAGCTTCTTATTGAAACATAACAACATTTTTATTTAAGGTTAGAATGACACTTTTTCTAAAATCCTTCTTCCTCACTTTGCTTCTCACACCTTCCAAAGGTCCCTGGGTCTCTGATATATTCTTTCTCACAGCCCATAAATTCAGCAAAGCAGCGGCAGCAAAATACTTGTATCATTTACACACAGCACTTCTCTGCACCATCCATCGCTGAAGATAATTGGCTGGAACTGCAATTACTAAAACTAACTTGCAAAATCTACGAGAGAATCAGAGCCTTATAAACAAAGAAGCCAATAGTGTAGACACAAGTCCACTGAGACAACTGAGTTTTGTGCAAGTTTCAAACACCAAGCTTGCAACCTTAACAAGTGCTTTCCAGTGTTTCCTGCTGCTGTGCAGTAGACAACAGCATGCAAATGCCAAGAACAGTACTAGCTCTCCTTTGAGTATCAACCACACAAAATGCAATATTCAGCATTACATTTAAAACTACTGCAAGTGGTGTCACCGTTACAGCTGCATGCAGAGGGACAGCCTTTCACAAAGTCTGCCTTGCTTAGCCATTAAGAGCAACCAAGAATAAAACACTGACCCAGCTAAAGAGAAATTTAAATTTCCATGTGATATACTTTAATTCAAGCAGGGGAAAAAAACACCATGACAGCCCTTCACTTTATTTCGTTTTACATGAGGAGCAAAAAAGGAAAATATAAGAAGGTTAAAGAAGGTAGAAACATGGTTCTCTGTACAACCCCAAGTTTAGCAGCAGACATAAAAAGACAAAACACTTCTAGCTCTGCTACTTCAGAGACTGATATATTGTGTTATGATTTGAAAGCGACTTTGGACTTTGGAATACAAAGCTAGAAAAACTCTGGTTACAGGTACTCATTCTTCAAGATCTAGCACTGACCAATCCTAGATTTGGCAAAATGATGGCTGATTTCTTGCAACCGCAACCTGCTGTTCAGCCAGGCCAGGCACTGATGAGCAGACACGCTGCAGGCATGCAACAAGTGTGAATTCAGAACTTCTCCATTTAAAATCCCCACCAGCTCCTGCCCTGCGAGCCGAGAGAGGAAGGTCTCAGCCGGCAGCCAGCTCTGCAAACCAGGCTCCTGCAGGCGATGGTCACACACTCAAAGGATCCCTTCTTTCGGCAGTAGAGGGCAGTACCAGACATAGTTACAAACAACATTACAAGCTATAGACGTAACAATCGAGGACCTGCGTTTGGGTTTTGGCCTTACCTTCTCTAGCGGACAGTGTGTGCTGTCCCTGAGAAACGGCAGTAAGTTTGGACGGTCGTATTCAGCATAAAGGCTGATCTGTTTCTCGTGATATCGTTGGCCTTTATGGTGGTCTCTTTTGAAAAGCTTGTGCAAATACTGGGAATCAAAAATGAGAATCAGAACTCAAAGCCATTAATACAGATTATACATCATTATCTGTTCTCCACTGATAAACATTCCTCCTAATTTCTTCAGGAATGTGCTAACACATACTGGAAGGTACAGAGATAAAATCCTCATACAAAAGACTACATATTTCTGAAGTACTCTTCACAGTAATCACAGCAATCTCCAAACCCAGCTCGATAAAACAGGTTGTCAGCAACACTTCAGTAGCTGTCCTTTAACCTTCAAGGAAACTATTGGATAATGAATTTTATGGAAAACTCTGGAGAAGTACGTCAAATTAAACATTTCAGTTATCTAGATACGTTTGACCATTACAGATAACTGTAGACCAAAGTTTTACCACTAAGTGTTTTACCCAAAGCACCTTGAAGTACAGATCCTGTGGCCAAAGCTCCTTCCTCCCTTAGATGAGCACAGGAAAGCTTTGAGAGTAATTTCGAGGGACACTTTCTTTTCAAAGTGAAGCAGGCTTCACGCTTTGAAACTGATGCATCCCTTCCACAAACTGACATCTTTGCAAAGCTCTTGGCTATGGGCTGCACACTTGATAGAGCTGCTTCCTATAACCAGATCTCTAACACATAAACCAGATCAATACCCTGAGCCCCACCTGTACACAGCAGCAAGTTAAACTTCCCTCCCTGAATCAGCCCAAGCCCAGAGTCACAAGTTACACATTCCACTGACAGCCCATTCTAACCAAAGAGGCGCTTTTGGAACAGCAATGTGGAGCCACAGCCTTACACTGCTATTGTAATTCTGCACAAACAAGAACAATCCTGCAGCATATGGAAGTTACAGCTCCAGAAAGGCAAGCAGTTCCCTGCCTCCACAGGTCAGCAAAATGTGCTTCGGAGTTGCACCCAACACCATTTTTGTGTAAAGAAAGAGGAGGGAAACAAGCAAGAGGTAATTGCCCAGAGAACACAAGTGTCTGCAATGCCATAAGGAGTACCTCACAGCATGTTAACAATAAGCAGTATGTGATCAACTACTCACAAGTTCACATTTTAAAACTATTTTACTGTTGTTAAAACACTATAGCTGTGTTAAGAAATAGGTTAGCAGAAGCAGCCACTTTGGCTCTGATGATTTATGACATTCTGGTGCTATGTGCCCTTTGACAGAAAGACCATATTTGTAAAACACATGCCCAGCAATGAGTTTATTCAGCTCAAACAAATACTTACCACATGCTGTAGCTCAGGCCTGTTTTCTAATTCTTCAACAACTCTATCAATCTGAAATGAAACAAATAAACCCCAACGGATTAGCAAACCTGTGACAAACATCACATTTACAGGTCTGAAAGGAGGGTGGGTAATACAAGCAAACATTGGGCTGCCAAGCCACAGACTTTGATATACTCACAGAAATTTTATCTTCATTATCCAAAAGCATATCTACTGCTTTCTAAAGTAAAGAGAAAGAACACAGTTAACACACAGGTACACACATCTTCTCACATTTTATATAGCATTATGCTTGTTCACTGATGGTATCAGATAGATACTGCAGGCCTACCCTTTTCAGCAACAGTAACTCAGAGAGCACTTTGCATTAAGATCAGCATTTCCCAACAGCACAGCATTACAGAGCAACACATCATGTATTCTTCCAGAATACTTCTAAGGTTTCCATGCTAACAGCAGTCAATACTGGGCACCCCAATTGCAGGCGAAGTATGCCCATTGAATCATGGGTCACAGAAGGCCATTGCCAAATGATACAGAAATACTATTTGTCCCATGGCCAAATGGAACTGCAGGGTGATTGGCTGTATGGGAAACAAACAGCTTGCCTTACAACTGGATTCCTCCAACCTATCTGCACACTGATACAGTAACACAAGCAGAAAGGACCATGGTGGCCACCAGGATTCCAATTCTGCTTCCTCTTACAAGAAGAAATTTTACTTCAAACTCAAAAAATACAAACCCACAGATTCCTGATACAATTTACTCTGAACAATGAAAAAACAATTATACTCTTTTTTCCCCATGTAGTTTAGAATAGCCATACCAAGGACAATCATCTTTGGTAGAGATGGCTCCATATTTTAGCTCCTGTGCTCAAACGATCAACACTGCAATGAAAAAAGAGCACATCTACCTGGTTTTCCCCCAAGGATCATAGCCAATATCATTTGATGCGGTTTTATAGCCAGTTGGGAAGAAAGAACATAGAATTCAGCAAACAATGCACATTTCCTCATTATTTGAATTTAGGTTAATAATCTTGCAAACCTTCAGAAGCAGACTGCAGTAAAAGACATGTGGAAGGCACATTTAATATATGCCTCATAATAAATGCACTACCTCCTTTCTTTGGCTTATTAACAGCATTACTTTATTAGAAATGCAGAAAGAATATCATGGTGAAAGTCTACTTGAGAATCACAACAATGATCTCAGACCTGGCACTTTTCTCTCTGTGAGTGACATTCAAATGGAAATACAAAAGAAATTACTTTGGATTCTAGGCAAACATTTTCTTCCTTACCTCAGAATGTATCCAGACACAGGAAACACGCTCTCTGCCTCAACACCATGCTTAGCTCATTTATTTATAATCAATTAAAATATCTCTAGTGGAAAAAGAATATAAAAATCATTAGGATGCCCATACCTCTGAATCGAAATCCATGAGTAGGACAATTTTGTCTCTGATAGAACTGAAAAGATTGTGCTTGTGGATCAACTGGAAGACGTCCTTATGCCTCAGAGTCAGGTAGATTTCTAGGGCTCTGCCATAGCGTTGGTCGTAAGTATACCTGATAGAAAACAATGTTATAATACATGTGATCTTCTATATCTAAGAGTAGGAATATTACTTAAAAGGGAAAATTTAAATCTAGGATGTAAAGCATGTTAGGATGCTACTTGATTTGATAATTAGCTAAATAGTTGCTGTGATTCATTTCTGTTAAAGGGAAATAAACCACTAGGCAACATCACTTTCAACTCTGTTTATATCAGTCACTGCATTTGTGTTTCGACCAGTGGTTCTTTGTATTTTTGTTTCCCCATTTTCAAACCACAGGGGAAGCCACACAAAATGCTAGTTTTCTGGTTTTGGAAACTAATTGGAACTGTCCTCAGAGCTAAAAAACATTGCTCTCTTACAAACTGGGGACAGACTGTAACACAGCAATGGACAGTTGGTTCGCTTTCTTCAGAGCACTGGTATGAAAGGAACTGATGCTGATCAGGCTGAGAAAATGATAGAGCTTTATCTTTGTACAAAGGAGCCTAGAACCAGATCAGTTTTGGCACATTTTCCTGTCACATATTTCCAGCCTCACAGTAAACCTAAATATACTACTTGTGAAATTGTGGGAGAAAAAAACCCACCATTTGATTTTCCTGGGGGCAACTCTAAAATGCACACTTCACCAAAGAGGCTTCCTCTGACAGCATAAAGAGGAATACTAGCTACTTGCTTTGGAAAGAGGAGCAGCATATCCAATCTCACTGAACTCTTTGCTTTCATACCCAGCATACACTTTATCAAGAAGGGGAAAACAGGCAAGCTGTGCAATCAGCAGAGTAGAGATGAGAGAAAGCTAACTCTCTGTTAAGAGAGGAAGCTAACTCTCTGTTAAGAGAGTTAGGCAAATATTTACCTAGTATAGCACACTCTTTCAAGTTTACTTTTTGTAACAGGAGTTTAAAACCTTACTCACAATTCTGCAAGCGTTCGTAGCAAAGTCCTGTTCTGTGGATCTTTCTTCAGGTGATCCACTACAGCTTGAACTATGATTGTGTTGTTGTACAGATCTCCAGGCCACTCTTTTATCAGGGTTGCAAACCCCTAAAAGTATAAGAGATTGTAAGAGAAATAGAAAGAACTGCCTAAGGAACAATTCAAAACATCAAAGCTTCAGCTAAGCCTTTGAGATGACACCTGCTGGCTTCACCTCTAAGCCACTTTTATGTGCCCACAGATGTGCAGAGTGCAGAACACTGATTTTCCTTCTTAGGGCAATGTCATTAAGATTCATGAAGCTGATTCTCTTTCAGGTGCTCTGGGCTTTGTGCAGCACCTCAACCACTTACGCTACATTAAACAAACTAAAATAACAGTATTTCTAAGTGATAATAAAGACAGTATTTGAGTGCTGTGAAGAACATTCTACTTATTCTCTTAAAAACAACCCAATATTCCTCTTTTTGATCTTTTCATTATTGAGGAACAGTTCATCAATAAATATTGGAATATGACAGAGAATCGGCTGTCAGAATGTTACACTGCTGAGGGTGTCTGGGTGGCAGTAACTATTACACATGGCCATGTCGGGCTACAGTACCTCGTAGTCACTCTCCAAAAACTCATGCAGGACCATTTCATAGATCAGAGGTTTCAAAACTGGGTCCCGTCTGGGTAAGTAACGACTAATTGCCTATAGGAATGAAAAGCACAAAGTGTCAGCAGGGGAATGACATGTAACATCCTGGTACACTGATGACAGGTAAACAGAATTGTGAAGCAAAAAACTAAAGCTATGTGCAAAACATGGCTCTTGGTAAATGCTCTGGAAGCACTGCATATTCATATTTGTAAGCAGTACCCTGGCACTATTTACTTGAGGACTGCACACACTGCGAATTTATTACTTACCTGAAAGTATTTTCATTGGAAAGGTAGGTGGTAAGATACTAGTTAGAATGGAAGCAGCAGCCACTGCACTGAGGCAAGTCTGAGTATTTCCTGCTAGTCACTGAGAAAACAAAGCCCATGAGAGATCCCTCAAAAGACGAAAGTTTCCAAAATCTATTTGGTCCACTCTAAGTCCTGTATCTTGTACAGTGATATCAGCACTCATTAGCTCACAAACATGTACTTTCAATTTATGCCTTCCTGTGGGGTCACTACATGTGATGCAGGATTCCGTTTTGCCAGCTATTTTTACATACCCAAATGAAAACTAATTTGAGAATACACCTCTCCATGGAAAAGGTGAAGGTGTGTGATCTGTTGCTCTACAGGGGGTGTTAAGGAACTGCATTCTGGCAGGCAGGAGATGAGAACCTGCCAGAATAAATCAGCTCATACCCTGGAATTGCAGCACAGCATCTTATTAGCGCTATTATTCCACACAACTAGAGGCCAACATTATTACCTGCCAAAGTAAACCCTACTGCTGCCAGCTGTGTTGGGACTTTGGGGTTTGTAGCTGAAGGCCCAACACTGAAGAAATTCCTCCAAATACTCAAGAGATGTTTCCTGTTGCCCACTAATGGCACATGGTACAGAAGCATCTTGTTAGTGAAGTTGCTTGAACAAAGCAGGAGAAACAACATCTCACTACATCTTTATTTTTTGGGTTTTGCAGTTTTAGAGACAGCAATGGGTATTCACAACAAATTCTCCTAGTATTTGAATCAAACAGTTGCTCAAGTTATATATTTTATCCAAGTCTTCCATCTGTGGGTGAAACAGGAGGTAAAAAGAAAAGACCAATAAAAAAAAGCATTGTTAATGACTTTGGAAAAATTAAAAGTTCATTGCCCACAGGAGTCCTTTTTTCTCCCCACGTTCGAGCTTGGCCAGTCCCTGAAACACAGCACACTGCCAGCATCAGCTCCCACCACCTGTCACGGAATTTAACAGCTAAATCGGGGCATGGTTGTGCCAGCTGCCCTGGGGAATCATATTGCTGACCCCCTCATAAAAAAGCCTCTTCTGACCATAAAGCAAGCAAGCTGGACATCATCTGAAGACTTGAAGGCAGAGGGCATTTTCCAAGGGCTGTTTTCATTCCTGCTTTCTACCTTCCTGCTAGCTCCTAAACCAACAGCCTCATCCAACAAGCTTTGCTTCAACTCTTGGCTGCAGCTTGGCTGCACAGTGAGCTGTGGAGCAGTGCAGCTGCCTTGTTGCATGGGAGCCAGGTTGCCTTGGGAAGGAAACCTCTCCTGCCACAAGTCCCACTGCTTGAAGGAAAAGCACAGTCACCTCCTGCAGTATGGCTCCCATGCTCAGCAAAGACTGAGAAGCATCCAAGTTATTTTTAAGCGTAGGCACAAAGGTGAACCAAGATCCATGCTGGAGGCTACACACTCTTTCCGCTTCATTTTTAAGCAGTAGTTAAGGAGCGAGGACAGACAAAAAGCTCCAGAGTCTGGATGCCTTTGTATCAATTCTTGAATCAGGAGACCAAAGTGACTTCCAATGAAGATACTATACACACAAATACTTTCTTCCTTTATTTCTTCTGAAGACCTGATTTCAGACTTCTGATCAGTAGGTATAAGAACAGGGTATACACAACAAAACTGATACTAAAGTTACCATGAGATCGTTTAACCACCTCACCAATAAGCCCAAACCACAATTATTTATTCCTCAGAGGATACTTATGAGATGAAAGGGGCTGTCTGAATAATGCTACTCTATGCCACGCTCAACACAGACAGGTAAAGTCTTTCTTGTGTCCCCTAGCCAACATTCTGGTTATTAAAGCATTACTGCCGCTAGCTGAGTAACCTGCACCCCTGCTGAAAGTCACTGCTGTCACAGCAGAGTCAACAGAATGGAACATATCCCTTGTGCCACAATGACCGGCACACACAGAGTGTGGTATCTCCCCCTGAATCCACCTTCCTTAACTGTATGAGCTGAGACATTGGACTTTACACTCCAGTGGCATAGGGACAAGCACGTAACTCCATCAAGCCATGGCTGCTGGAGGAGAGGAGCCTATCACCGCAAGGCTCTAAAATTTGGAAACTGCCATAAAAAGGTTTTCTAGGGGACATTCACTGATGACACAAGGGACCATCAAGAAACCAAAATGCAGCCTCTGGTAGCCAAACAGGACCCTTCAGTACAGAACACACAAAACTCCCCTAAACCTGTAAGCAAGACACTCATCCCACAGGCTTTGACCCTGGCGTATCACTAGTTAATCCCTCTGCAGAAAGGAAAGTTTAAACCTGTAGTTTTACCACCACCTTAGTTACTGGCAAATCACATTAGATTGGAAACATCAGATTTCAGGCACCCACTTATATGAACTGCAAATTCTTTAAGAAAATTCCCTTTCAAAATACACTGTCTCCAAATCCCAAATGAAGTCTTCACATCGGGGCTTAAAGCCATTACAGCTCTGTTAGACTATTGTGTTTAATACCCAGTGGCTGAGTGAACAGGTAAAAACTGCAAATAGCACCCAAGTGACCCCAAGCATTACAAGAACCTCTTCATTTTGATCTAACTTAACCTAGCTCATCCTTTATGATATTCAGGTATCTTTAGGAACTTAGGAAAAGTTATTATGTGACTGAAATAGTAAATTAGGAAAAACATCTTCTAGAACTGCAGCTTGAAGCTGAATATTATAATGGACACATCTTATGCTTTTCTAAGTCCACTTTCAAGGGGCTGAAAACAACCAACTGTTTAGAAAGGTAGTAATTTAACAGAGATGTTGTTGCAGTAAACCTGCAAATATTTTTGTATTTTACAGTCTGCTGGATGACATAAGTGGAGACAAGAAAAGATCCATTCCAGACAGCTGCATCTAAAGAACAAAGTAAACCCAAAAGGACTGGGAAGCAGCATATAAAAATTTCACCTGTACCTGCACTCGAGTCCTTTATTGGATTGAAATAGAAAGACAGAAATATGAGATTTCATCTTCCAAGGTGGCAAAGAGTGCACCAAACCACTAAGAACTCACACAAAAGGCAAGGCTGTACTTGCACTGGAGTGGCTCTAAAATAAAAGCCAGACATCCTGAAAACCCTAATGCTGAAACACTTTAGCTCTTTGAACAGAATTAAACAGCTCAAAACCAGCAAGGAATGCATGCTGTGAGATCTTAATAATATGTCCTTTTTGGCTCATTGAGTTTGAATAGGAAGACATAAAATTCAGAAATAAATGTACATGTGTTACCAAAGGGAGTGTGCATAATGTTTTCTACTGGTTTGGCAGTGACAATGCTATAGCCTTATGTCCTGGGCAATTTATTAACTGAGAAACTCACATTAAACGTGTACTGCTCTGGTAGCTGGCTCACGACCAGGGAAAACACAAGACAGGCCAGGCTGCTCTTTCATGCCACCATTTCTAGCACACAGCATAGGTTTTCCCCATTGCTTTGCAATTTAACTATTCTTCAACACTTAAAGCTGTGGCTTTGTTACAAGGGGCTTGGATTTTCAGGACAGGCTGGCACCTACCCTTATTTTCCTTAAGAGTTAGGGCAGGATTTTTTAGACATTAGAAGAGAGTGAAGTAAATGGGAAAGATGCATTTAACTGTCAGCATCTTTGCAATTAAAGGCCTTGAGGATGGGTCTTTCACTTAGGGGCTGTCAACAAGTTAAAAATAGGTAGCTGAGTACCTGCATGTGCTACGCCTCCAACTCTGTTTTCATGCATGTTAACATATCAACATATCAAACTGAAAGACAACTGAACAAATAGAGATCTAGGTCAGGAACTTCAAAGGCAGCACTGAAACCATGGCTACCACAATGGGGCCATGAAATAAGATCCTTTAGATACTTGGTCAAAACGCAGGGGAAGTACAGCACGCCAATGACTTGAGTCCAGAGACAGAGATTAACCTACCTTAAGCTGACCTATTTCTTTAAACTTGTAAACTTCAAATTCCCAGAGTTCCGTGTTTTTGCCAAGTATTTTCTGGCACTTTCTGGAAGGAAGATGAAAAGGGGAGAGAACAAAAGTAGGTACATAGAATAATACAAATGTGGAGCACGACTGCAAGGGATCCTCTTTCCTCCTTCTTCTCCCTTTCAAGATACTTTCAAAGGTGACTTATTTTGGCAACCCTTGCTTCAAGCAGAGCATACCAGGTACACCTCTTTTCAGATCTTAATTTTTGTTACATCCAAGAGGACTAAACAACTTACTATGCATTCATCCCTACTGATTATTGATTTATATTAAACACTAGGAAGAAATTCTTCTACATGAGGGTGCTGAGGCGCTGGCACAGGGTGCACAGAGAAGCTGTGGCTGCCCCATCCCTGGCAGTGTCCAAGGCCAGGCTGGACAGGGCTTGGAACAGCCTGCTCTAGTGGAAGGTGTCCCTGCACTTAAAAAGAAATGCTTACATACATGAAAACCCAAATCTTAGGTAATTTCCGATCTCTATTTTAGATACCCGTATTTGACATTTGTTTACATCCAGATAACCACACATTATTTTCTGATGGTCTTACAGGTCAGTGACACACAAATAAACAGAATAATCAAAATCCAAAGTAAACCTCAAGTTTGAAAATCTAGCGTGACTTTGAAAGATCAAGGGTGACTTTCAAAAATATGTGTATCTCAATACTAGTCAAACTTTAGAGTAACTTTTGGGTCACTAAAGGCAAGCAAATATACGGCACAGAAATACATCTGTATGTACTGAAAGTCTGGAACCCACAGAAAATCAACATCACTAAATACTTCATGAACAATTTGCTTTTGCTTTGCCTCCGCCTTCACACAGACACACTTCAGCCAGGAAAGAAATTAATAATAAGTTACCGAGCAGCCAGGTCATATTCTCCTTTCTCCACGAGGTGATTTATGTAGGCTAAGCCAATGTCCTAAAAGGTATACAAATAAAGAGTTAGTTGTAAAAGCTTGGAAGTCTACTACTTAACTGCCACAATAACTACCTTTCCAACTGTGTACACTGCTGTTAAATCAAGCACCAGGTCCTAAATGGATATCCCAAGTTCTCCTCTAGATGTAGGGCTCAGAGAACAGTCAACACAAAATACCTGCATTGACTGCTCATGCGTGCAATTTAAGATCTTCATTTAAATAACTCTCATCATCTCACTGATGCTGGGAAGACTATGCCACCTCTGCGTATTAATGATTGTCCAAAACACCCAGCTGATGGCTCAGTGCCTGCATTAGGTATCTCAAAAAGAAAACCACCAGCCACTGTATGAGACACTTTGTCAACACCAAGTTTGCAGGTGGGAAAAATGCTGGTTGAGAATGTGCTGCTCCATAAAGTAAAGGAATCACCAAGAATTGAGCAAGATTATTACATACTAAATTCCCCTTCTCAGATGTTTATCACACAGTTTTAAAAAAATAATTAAAAAATTCATGCATATACGCCAAATTTCAGGATTTCATTTCACTATAGTAACCACCTTTGCATTTTCAGCTTCACCATTCTCAGGTGTGAAGATTTCTGGCAGCCTCTTTCTCCTGTGGGCCAGCTCCCCAGTGAGCAGAGAAGACAGTATATGGAAAGGAGCTGTAGATCTGCGGTGGTTGAGGACCCTTGCATGCTGCTCAAGTGGTGTAGAGAAACAGTGACCATTACTGCAACCTAAAACATCCTCAGGACCACCAGACTGTGAGTGTGGTGTCCTTGGTCTAATTGCTGCTGGGCAGTGAGAGCATGAGTTGATTTAAATCCCTGTACCACTAATCCTTCACTTAAGGCTGAATGTCAACATCTCTTTCCTCAACACATTCCATGGGTTCTGCATTAGAGACCAAACACTCAACAACTCTGCTTGTATATACCCATGCTGAATTTCATCCTAGCAGAACTAATCTCTGCAAACCAGGAGAAAAGCTTTTTTCTTCCTAATGAATTGCCAGGACCTCCTTTCACATCTTTTGCAAGGGCCACAGAATACCTAATCATATAAACTCTGCGATAGGTGATGCCATGCCGTTAGATTTTTATTCAGCTTCTGGACTACACAAAAAGAAGAGAGTTTTTAAGATCTACTGATATACAGCGTGCATATTATAGCAGTAATCTGGCTAAAATCTAAACATATTTAAGACTTTGTACTCAAATACAAACTTCCATTTAAAGAAGCAGCAGTATTAATGAAATTCCAATACGTTCACATCGAGGTCAATTTAAACAAAGACCTAAAAAAGAGCTAAAATGAGCGATGCCCTTGTGACTATTAAGTTATTCCCCCCTCTTGCCTTAAACATCAATACACTTTGTTGCTCTGAGAAGGGACTATAAAGCATGGAAATAACTATACAGGAGAAAAGGAGCTTAACTATGTAAAGTAGCAAGAATTGCAAAGCAACATGAGAGAGCTATGTGTGAAACTGCAACTGAATTTCAATGACATTTAAAAGGTCTTCCAATTGCACCTTTCAAACTCCTGCCAAAACCCTGTCACATGCACAAGGTAAAAGTTAAAGAGAAATATGTCACTCTCTACCCAATCTCTAATACTGAAATACTGCATTACTTGAAACAACAGCAAACTTAATACAAAAGTAAAAGCAAACAAAAAACCTATCAGCAATCAAGAGTGGGATTCTCTCTTTTTTAATGTCAACAGCACCTTCATAAAAGCCAGACGCTTTTGTGTTCCACACAGTAACATTCCCGTTCTGCAGCTGAAACCAAGAAATCGAATGCTAGTTGGATTATACCTAACAGCTATTGTCTTATGTGATACAGAACACGGAATGTGTTTGTAGCATCTCACAGCATTCTAAAAGAAATCAGGTATTTTGTTTTGAATAGAAGTTTTGAGACTTACCAAAATCTTGTGCTTTTTTATAGTTTTCTGACTGATCTCAGCTGCCATCAAAGCTTCCTATGTTCAGAAAGCAGAAAAGAGATACAAGCCAAATACACCAACTTTCAATACAGAAAGCTCTAGAACTGCATAAATGAACTATATTTCAGAGCAGCGTGTTTGAAGCACTAGAATTTTTAATGCCATGGTTGGATGAAAAGCTTTGAATCCATTCTCCAAGAAAAGCAGTCAACCAAAGAGAAAACTACTTTTGTTTCCATCTGGGTTCACTCCACATTACTATATTAGGATCAAACTGCAAGATTACAACCTAACAGACAATGCAATCACATTGGATCATTTTCAAATGAGAATCCTTCGCTACCAAAACCTGTGAAAATCATCACAAAGGGGTTGGGAGAAGGCTATCTTTCACTTCCCCAACCCCAAAGTCTCCTCCAGTAAGAATGATTTACGTTTAACTGTGCCATTCTTCTACTTCTTTCAAATGTACAGAAACAAAGCTGGCACTTTGACAAACAGAATGAAAGCTTTTAACATAAATGGTAACACACAAGCTATCTACTACCTTGACTGGCTTTCATAAAGGCACACACACAGCTGTCAGCTGGAAATTACTGGAGTCTTCAGGGACCAAATGCTGAGATTTACATAAACTGCAAAACTGCACTCATCATCTGAGTTTGCTATTGAGATGCAAAAGCATCCACAAGGATTTAAACAAATCTGCATGAGGAATATCATGTTTGCATTAACAAAAGGAACATGTGCTGAATGGCTTTTCCATGTATATTTTCTTTTTCTTATACTGGGCGCCAAACAAATACCATGGAAATAAGAATTTGCAAGTTACCTTATGCACCATAACAAGTGTTCTAAGTCATTAACTGCAGGAAATCAGAGGCCAGAATACCGGGTGCATGTTGATATCATCCGTAAGAATTTATTATTGGTTTAGATGTTTAGATATACATGCTTAAACACACCAATATTTAAGCAGCCAAATACTGAGCTGCTTTTTCCAAGGGAGCTGTACACCCACGTTTTTTAATATTGACTCTGCTTTACTTTCAGCACCAATACCTACAGTTTGAGCCCATATTATTTTACTTGCAAGAGCTTCAATACTGAAGGTAAGTAACATGGAGCAGAGCACAGTACCCTAACACAACCTTTTTTTCTATAGTAGAAGCAATATAGAATGGGAAAAACCTAACATTGTCCACCAAGTTCATTTCCCTTCTCTCTTTATTTGGGATAGATCTAGAAAAAAAACCCTACATAGTTCATTAGTTAACTGCTCTGCTGCTTTAAAACCAAAAAACCAGCTTTAATAATTTTCAGTGACAGCTAATATGTTTCACATCTGATGCCAAGAGCAGTATTCACAGCATGTAATTCAGCTACCTCACTTGGGTGCAATTCAGATGAGCTGTTTCAGTACGAAGACTAACTCTCCGGAGAGATGGAGAGTCAATTCCCACCTTTTACAAGCATTTAGTCAATGACTATAGGAACAAACTACCCAATCCAAATAACCTAGCAAAGTTGTTCATCCCTCTCCAATTTCCAGAACATTAAAGCCTGAAGGAAAGAATGTTGTTAAGATTACTTCGTATTTCTTCTTTTCAAGAAGCCAGTCAATGTGGTCGTCTTGGTCCCGCTCTTTAGCCACAACCACATCTCTTGGGCTGATGATATAAAAGAGTGACTCCCCTTCCGAATACTCTGCAAATGCATACATAGGTTTATTTTTATCATTAGTAGTCGTAGCAGTAGTAGTAGTAGTATTTTCCTTAAGTAAAATCCTGCTTTTTCAGTACACCCTTGAGGGGAATTTTAAAAGAGAAGATGCAAGCAAGAGAGCAAAGCTGCTTCTGCAAAACATTCCTATTGGGAAGTTGTATTCCCCAATAAATTAAAACTGGTTTAAAAGGCAAAATATCTTAAAAAAAAAAAAAATCACTACAGTTTATTGCAAATTCTGATTCATCCACTATGTGTAAACTTTATGATGGTTTAGAACACATTGTTATACTTTTAGAGGACTATTACACTACATAGCCTGCAATAAACTTATCCTCCCCATCAAGGTCAAGGCCATTAAAAGCATAAATGATAGATGCTATAACCCCTGGGGACACAGCACATCATTACAGCAATGCATTTGCAATGCTATAAGTTAAGGTTGTATGTATAATGCATTTGCTTATACCATAAGCCTTTATTTTTAAGAAAACTGGAAGTAAAAATGTACTTAAAAGTAAAATCAAACACAGAAGATGACTGTGCAGAATAGTTACTATTTCCACAGAAGCTATGAAGAAACACAGTCAACAATCTGTAGGTACAGAAAACAAAACCATCCCCTCCCCTTTTTCTGTATCTCTCTATACATACAAATACACTACTGAACTGGCAATTCACAAAATGATGCTTGTTTTAAAGCCATCCAAATACTTAGACTTGTCAGATTAGCTAGAATATTCATTAAGCATAAAAGTACAACTGTGGACATCAATGTTCTGCTTAGGGATGGGTATAAAGAAATTCCAATTCTATTGATAGCAGCTGAGATGTTTGGAGATCAAGAGATATACTGTTTCTTGTGGCTTAAGGGCATTATTGTACACAAAGAGGCCTGCCAAGCCTATGATTTGAAGCATGCTGCCAGAGAAGAAGTTTAAACATCAGATTCATGGTTTTTAAAAGCCAGAAGGAATGTTTCTGTATAACACAGGCTATATAATCTTCATCAAGGAATCCTGCATCAGCTTTGCCATACATCTTTCTAAACTCTAACACATGTACCAGAAAACGATCCCATCTTATTTAAAAGACTGGCTTAATCTCCCTGCCTGTTAGGTTATTAAACCTACTTTTAAGGCTGAACTTGCCAATCTCCTATTGAAAACATCCCTTCTTCTTACTACATTTTACCATTCTGGGGTCTATTATATGCCAACAGCTTTGTCAGTACAGGGAAGCTAAATACCAGTGTGCCCATTTTAAGTTGATCCAGGTGCATCTTACATTTGAAATGACATTTATTCCCTCTTTGTCTCTAAAGCAGCTTTCCCAGATGCTGTACCACTCATTTCACTACTCCTGGAGCCCTTTGTGTTCAGAGACACAAGAATTCATACAGATCACATGTTCAATACATCTCTATTAAAGATGTTGCTTTCCACAATGCTGGACATTACAAGAGATCTTTATTTCTGCCTTCCCCAGTATGTCTGACACAGCAGACAGTTTTACAAATCATGATTTTAAACATACACGTTTGTTTTCTTTCATGCAACTGGCTCTAGTGGACTTCTACTTGACACTTCTGTGTTATAAGCAGTTTTAGACAGTTATTCAAGGAGATGACATAAAAATGACAAAGGAGACTCAGACCTCCCAAATTTGATCTTTTATAACCAAGTTATGAAAATAAAACATTATTAAGAGCACCTACCTAAATGATAATCTCTGCATTCATTTTCCTGAAATCCTCGTACTGTAAGTGCATCAGAAGAGATCTCCTCACAGGACTCTGGTAGGGGTTGTACAATATCCAGTCTAGGCCTTGCACAACACTCCACTTCCTAGAAAAATGACAACATCTTAATTGCATCTACATGATTTACCTTTGCATTGCCAACTGATGGTCCCCTACAAGCAAGGCTGAAATTCAACAGCTCAAAACATTCCCCAAGGTCCATTACTTTGCACTGGGTACTCAGCTGTGAACCATACAAGTTGCAAAGTTGTGCTCAACCAGAGTAGCTGTAATCATGCCTCAAACACAGACAGAAGTTATTCCTAATCTTGGTTTGCCTCCTTTGAACATAGGAAAGGAGGAGGAGGTTTAGACAAGACACAGGTCTAACCTTTCCCGAGGTTGCTCACTATTTTTCTGCTCTTGGTCACAGAAGTTTTCAGGCCTATCACAGATGATCATCAAACATTGAATTCAACAAGCAACAGTACAATTTAAGACAAAATCTTAGCTGGGCTCAGGCCCCGAAGCACAGACCTCTAAAAATCAATGACATTCTGGTACCAAGAGGAACTTGGACTTCTTTTAGCTCATGTTTGATTTTGCACTTTTAAGCATCCAGAAGTAGTAGAGAAAAAAATACTCAGAGAATAACCCAAAACTCCTGCTATGCTGATGAATTTTCAGGTGGGTTATGGTAAGATGATATCATGCACTTTCATCATCTATCCAAGGAAAACTGCTGTCTTTAATGAGATGGAGTTTTAATTAAGTCAAGGTACAAAATGATCCCTTATTTCATACTTCAAAATGTGAATTATAACAGAATACAGAATGAAAGAGCCAGGAGACATACAAAGTGGATTTACACAGCTCTAGCCTACCCACTCCTCAGCAGCACCACTTAGGTCTTTTCTCAATTTAACTGTTCAAGTGCAAGTGGGGGGAAAGGAGGGGAAGGAAGGAAAAAAAGAAATGAAAACATCAAAGCAAGCTGGGAGTTCAACTCTCTTCCAATCTGCAACAAGCAGGAAGCTGTCGTTTGAAAGCTGTGAAATCAAGCATAGGCAGAACAGCGCTTCTCACAACCCAACAGCATTTGTAGCAAGCAGCACTTCTGCTGCAAGCTCAGGCTCCACAGAACCTCAGAGGGCTTCCCACCACACCAGTGTCAGGGAGGAGAGTACCCGTTTCCTTGCAGAGGACTGAGGAGTCCAGCATTCTGCTAATTAAAAACAAATACATGAAAAGGATCTTTCTCCTATGTTCTATTACCACTGTATCACCTGAAATTCTTTTTTCATCTTTCTTTCCTGAAGCAGTCAAGGTGACTTTAACCTTTATCAGCCACTACCTCATTTACACTAGTTTCCTTCCCATGCTGCTGTTTCATTAACAGCAGCTTCTCAATTTCCTTGCTTCCTGCCATTTCAATGCGCTTTTTCCTCCCCCTCCTTTACCTATTTGTTTGCCTCCTTTTCTTTCACCTACTCTCACTACACTCAAGGGCCACTACACTGGCTCTGTGGGAAAACTGCTGTGACATTATTTTTCTCCTTAATATAAATAAAGAAATAATAATATGACACCCTGCAGCAGAACTAGAAGCAAACCCTATTGATTTCTGCAGGCTCGAGCATTTGTTTGAACCTACAGCATTTCATTGCCTAGCAACTTGTGCACCCAGTTGCTTAAGGTTACTATGGTGATGGTTGTCCAACGCAGGCATACTATCAAAGCGATGATCAAGAGCATCTGCCATTCTCACACTGCAACTTCAAGAATTTCCTTCACTGCCTTGCCTTTTATTTGGCAATATGAAATAAATGTTGGAGACAGACACAGCGCTCACCCACGTGCAGTCAGAACGGCTGACATGAATTCTAATTTCTATCTATCTACATACATATTGGGGTGAACACAACTAAAGATCTTGGAAGCAAGAGAGACCATGATGCCACTTGCTCGCAGTCATGCATCCCTCCCCACCTCAGTGACTCTTATTGCTTGAGTTGACCATAGAATCATAGAATCAACTAGGTTGGAAAAGATGTTAAAGATCATCAAGTCCAACAGTTACCCCTGCCAGGTCCAGCTTCACGACTCTTACTTCTCCTAAGATGCAAGTGTCAGAAAGCCCCTCCTACAGGATATGTAGAAAGAGATTCTACATCGCCTTTGGCGCAGAAACAGCAGAAAGAGAGAAAGGGACACAGAAGGTGGGGTGGGAATCAAACAAAGAGAGAGAAGGACTATCTAGAGGAAACCTCTGCCTTCTGCAAGAAACAGAGGATCCCAGAGAGGATGTCTGAAAGGTAAGTATATCAGCCTTCAACATGACCTGCACTGACTATTTCACAGGTCAGAGAAGTTTTGAGCACTGTTCACTACCAGCACACAACAATTCTTTTCACAGATAATCAGATCTGTGTGACTGGTTTCAGGCCCAACTCACAGGTTAGTGCTGCGCAGAAACTCTACCATAAAAACAAATACCGTTTTGTCGGAAATCTCCTTTACATACGAGAGGACAACGAGCTGGTCACAGAGAGGGGCGAGTCCACTGATATAGAATTCCGTGTCAAACTGGAAAACTGAAACACAGGAAAGACAACGGACTGTTAAGTAAATGAATGTGTATGAACTGCTCCCTAAGAAAAAACACACAACTGATTTTCAGTGGCAATCAACAGCATGCAGTAGCACTTCAGAGAAATGAAGCCTCAGCACATATAACAAACCTACAGACTTCCCAGTTGGATCAGCAAGATGAAAAATTATGCTTAACAGACTAAATTCCACTAAAGCTTGCAAGAAAAAAATGCTTGTGCTCCAGGACATGCTACAGATGAAACCTGTAAAATGAATGGTCAGCCTGATTGTCAGTAATCACATTGGAAGAAAGGAAACAAAACCAAAATCAAACTCATAAAATAGGCAATAAATAGAACAACTTTATTGGTTTGCATATTTGCAGTGAGTTCATGTGGCCATATGAGAATCACATCTGCGGCATCTATCAGCATGATATATGAAAACACAGAGATCATTATTTATTTATCATCACTCTAAACATCACAGTAAGATTTACAGATACCCTCATTACAAGGAAAACGTTTGGTTAAATAGTGCCTTCTCTTGTGCATACAACATCAAACATCATTTCCTAAAACTGGTCTTGAAATTGAGTCTAAACACATGATGACTATTTTGAGAAAGAAAAAGAGAGCTGAACTGGATTTACAAAAAACCTCATTAAAGCAAACCCCTGCCACAGAAACTGCTATTTAGTTTTATTCTGCTGGATTTACAGTGCAGCCCTTTTCCTGGGCTCTTTTCTCATGGGGCCCAAGCCAGGAATCAGCTAAGTGCTTATGTTAGAAAACCTTCCACCTATAATCTTCTACAAAAATATCAGATGCATCATCATTTTCTCCCAAAACATGGTTTTAGGAGAATATAAGCCTAGGGAGGAAAAAAGAAGTTTCCTTGCTTACTGGTTAGCATGCTCCACCACTAATATCTACTGTTTACTAAAATAGTTACTAATTATTTTAGCAAAGCAAACAGAAAATGCAACATTATGACACTAAAAATACAGCTAATTTTCTTTAACCAAGGTAATAAGGAGGAATAACTGTCCTGCTAAAGGAGAACAAATAATACTGCCAAGTAAAGTACAGATTTGACACCTGTGTCTCAATGAATAAACAAATACTGGTTTTCCCTTAATGACTGCTGACACTTTGACATCACTGGGCAACCAAAGCATGGCACAAGGGTAGAGCACTTAACCTATTTTAGGAGAGAAAGGGTTCACATTTGCAGTCCTGCACATAATTGTTTTATTCTAGCCTGCAAGACCGATGAAATTAGTTCAACTGTGTCACATGTTACTCTGAGTGATGATTTTCAACAAACCATGTCAAACATCTACATAATATATATGATTGCTTGCTTACAATTTAGTATTTGGCATTTAAAAAGAATATGGAAGGCAGGAGAAAAAACATGGAAAAAACACTCAAATCCACAATGCTGGCTCGAAGAACAAGCAAAAAACCTTTCACTTCAGCTTTAAAAAGTGACAATAGAAGGCTCTCAAAGGTATATAAAATATTGTGGCTTGAATTTGCAGTGGAAAACAACACAGTGACTGATACATTCATAAAGATCATGGGGACAGTTTTGAAAAGCCATGGGTGTTTCTTTGACTTTCACTTGAACTTCGGGTCCTCTGCCAGTGAAAATGCACGTAACATCAACCTAATGGTGCATTCGGAATCAAGCAGTAGCACTGTTCTACCCTACTAAAATAAACAAGCAAACAGAAATCATCACTGCAAGTTTTGGTTTTAAATACAGTTTGGTTTCCCTGGTTTCACTTTCAGCTTTCTCTCAGCTCGTGCTCCTCAAGAGGCCTTGTTGAAACAATGCTCTAGCTCTGCTGCTACAGCCTTGAATAAAGAATGGCTGGCATAGACAGTGCTGCTTGACCTGATAAAAACCTTTGATGCAGCTAATCAAAAAAAACTTACTAAAAATAAGTATTATAGAAGCTATAGCTGCGGAGAATACTTAGAGGTTAATTCGACTTGCTCTCTGTTCACTTGGTTGGGATCAAGAGGGGGGAAAGAAATACAACATAGAGGCACTGCAGAAATGCTGTTAATTGGAAAAAGATCCAAAACAATTAAAACATTAAAACAAACATAGTATTGAAGTAAATGGGAATGACCAAGGCATGGCCATGTGTCATACACATTTATGCCTGTCATGAGAGAAGATGGAAGATGTGCTGACAGTGGATCTACTCTGTAGCTGTCAAAGAAATTGCCAGGAAGCAAAAAGAAGCCTGAGAATATTTTGTTGCTGTTGTTCTTTAAACAAAATGTATTAAACACATCACAGCACAGAAATAAAGTAATATACGGTATGCTATTTACCCAAACCCTATAAAACAAATTCCCTTGGAATTTAAAGATACAAACATGCTGTGGGCTGAAAGAAGTTTATGTTGTTTAATCAAATAAATTGGAGGATGTGCACACTTAAAGAAATAACAACTGTGACTCAAAAGGAACTATAAACTTCTGGGGAGGAGCAATGAAGCAATCTACGCGATGGTCCTTTATTTGGCCTTGAGTATCCTCAGAACTTCGTGCAAATTTGCTACCTGTACTAACTCATGTGTAAGCAAGCAACTGTTCACCTAACTGTGTACATATCGCAGTGGCATTTTAATGGGGTTATCTTCTTCCATGATATTCAGTAGGAGGAGCAGCAGGGTAAGACTAAAATCAATAGTGGGTCCAATACACCAATGATTAACAAAAATTGATGCTTCCAAACTTTGAATTCACACTCTCTATTATTTATTTCTTATCAAAATAGATGGAAAAGTCATACTCAAATTCATTTTAGTTCAAGTGTTGAAGGTTCAGAAAAGCTTCAGAGAAAATTTAGCAACCATTAATCAATCATTCTATACGCAACTTTGAATGCCACGCAACAAAGGATGAGCTTTTTCATTAAAGGAAAGTAGGGCAATGGAAATTATATTATTAATTGAATATAATCACTGAACAAAAAAAACCCACCTAGGCTTAAAAGCAACCACCACCTCACCATGCCAGTAATCACCCATCTGGTGGGGTCTACACTTTCAATTAAATTACAGAAATGCTTTTTCTACTGTAAGCAGTGTTACAATTTGCTGGTTTCTGTGCAGTCAGGTTGTGAGTAACAGAAATGCTACCACGGTGCCGAAATCATCTTACCCCTATTCCATCTCATACAGCAATAAAAATCATCTTCAGAAATATGGCAACTGCCTGTGCAACTCCAGTTACAGACAAACACAACCTTGAAGGAAATCCCATGGAAACCTTGATGACAACTGGAAAGTTAGGAGCTTAAGTTCTAAAGCTTCAAAGCTGATTTTCTGAAAAACTCTTTATTCCATTGCACAGTGAACTCAGAAACCTTCATTAACCAACAGGGAAAATATTCAGGAGTCTGACAGTCTGGACTAATTTGAATCAAGATATTTATAAATGATTGGCTTGGCTTTGGCAAAGCAAGATGAGCACAAGTCTAAGTGGAATCAGCTCTATAAAGGGGTTGGGGTTTTTAATTCTTTTCTCTGGCAATTTGCTTCTCAGAGCGTAGCGGGCTTGCTCCAATGAAATGTTTGCATCAATCAGCATACTAAGTTGATGGCATTCAGTCACAGTTAATTTCCTGCTCATCATATTCATTAACAAGCTTTAAACTCTGTATAAAGATGCTGGTATGGTAGATCCCAGTACCTCACTGTAAAAGCAAAATCAAAATATATTCCCATGTTTTCTTTTCAGATATAAATGTGCAAATCCCAATGCTTGGTGGTAACCTGCCAAGCACTTCTATAACAATTCCCTCACAAAACATACAGATGTTCTGCTACAAGCACATCCACAAATCGTGTCATTTTTAAACCACAGTTCTGTTTCGTGGGGAACCTGGGGTATGCAGAGGGAAGCCAAGTGCTCACCAGGCATTGCTGGCTGATTGGTATCTGGAATTAAGCTGAGCTTCCTCAGATAAAATTTGGGCTAAAATAAGTGGAACGGGAAGTCTCTAATTGACTTAAAAGTTTTTAATCGACTTCCAGTATTAATCTATTTTGTGCTATCATTAACAACGTGAGTAAGTGAGGCAGAGATAAAGTACTTCTCCACAGAAGTATATAAAATCCCAAGCTACCTGACAAGGACATTGAAGATGAGATGCCCCGTTTCACTTTGAAAAGGCATCGTATTAACTGCAAAGTGCTAATTAGCTCTTTAACAACCAGCTTTCTCATGGGCTCCAGTTGAGGAAGGGCTCCTTGTTCAGACGAGAAGTTGTCCAGCATTGCAGCTTTTGTACACACATCATGAGCGAGCACAGAGGTCAAGCACTCTTTAAGAAGGATCACAATGGCATTTAGTCCATGTTAAGCCTGTAATTCAATGCCAATACTTTCTAATCAATACACTAACTTCACAGCAGTAACTGACAGAACTAAACTGACATGATCTGCTCAGCTAACATACATTTAAACCTAAACAGAAACATTTCACTGCAGTTTATCTTCAACACTGAATGAAGACCCACAGAGGCAATGAACTGTAACATATAACCAGAGATAACAGAAAAGATTACTGAACAAAAACATCATCAGTATACTGAAGAATGTAAATAAAATTGTCAATGCCACGTGGATGCCCATGCATGAAACCTGTATAATTCATCTTATATGTAATCACAGCATTATCTTCTTTAAAATCAAACTGCTAGCAGTGGTGTTGCTTCCCCAAATTATGGGCCATCAGATTCAGCATCACAGTAGACATTGTATTTATTTCCTGTCTAAGAGTAAGTATAGCTATGCGTCAAGGCAGAATCAGAAATGAGGAGGACCTTGTTACACAGGATCCTATGTACCCGACTTGCAAAGCAGGAAATGGTCTGTTTCCTTATTCACTGAGCTGCGAACCACTGAGGAAACATTTATGATCTACTAATGCCGTCACAGTTTACTATGATACTACTGTGGCACTTTGAGGCCCACAGAATGGCTCTAAAAGAGCATAAATCTGATACTGTGGAGACATGAGAAAACATTGTATTATCCTAGACTTCATATGTATTACTGTGGTGAGCAGATAAGAGACTATTAAGTCTCCTACTCCACTTCTGCTTTTCAGGCCAGGTACAAAATAGTAAAAGCAGGGAGGAAAACCACCCCAAAACATGACAGAAGTTATATTATGTTATAGGTCTCATTTTTCACAAGTATGTTGCCAAGATGTTATGAGTCAAAACATCTGAATGATATTCAGCCATTCTGTCACTGATGGCTATTCTTGCCTTGTCTAAATTCTTTACATTACGAAAGTGTTTTAGCTTTTGCATCCACTTAAGATATTAATGGTCTCACAAAACACTACACTGGTTGCTGGCCTGCTCATAAAAAATACCAGACCTTCCAGCAATGCCTTTGAAAAGTTGAAACAAATTTGAAATAGATGCTATGGCATGACACACAGCTCTCAAGAAGACCTTCTATGTGACTGCATCGAAAGCTATCGAAATCTATACTGAGACTTGAACAAATAATGTGCATCTCTCTTCCCTCCCAACCTAATACCTACGTTCCAATGAGTGCATTTGGCAGAGCTGTTTCAGTGCTTTGACCTGAAACCAGAAAGAAAAAACTGAAGCACATGGTTAACAGGTTGAAATGAAACACCAGTCGTCAAGAACACAGAGAATAATTTAGGCTAAAAGCTGTAAGAGGAAAGTTAATTCCACAAAAATCTCTAACCTTCAGGTCCCCACCTGAATATCTGAGGAGAGCTTTTTACTTTTTATTTAAATGAAGTTCCAATAGACAGTCACACAAGACTAGCTCCCTCCACATAGACACATTATAGCTGAAGTAGAAGTTGCCTCTGTTCTCCCGTCACTAAACATCTCCATTTAATTATGTTCTAAAAGCTAATTAAAAATACAGAAAAGATGCGAGGCTAAAACTCAAGACTCAACCGCTACTTGACAAAAATACCTCAAATATCACAGAATTCCACAGCTAAGTATTCTACCCGGACTATGCAATCTTAAACAGCAAGCAGCTTTCAGGTCTCAGTTAACTGTCAGGCATGCCACCATCTCTCATGATCCTGAGTTCGTACAGAATTCAACAAGTCTCCTAGTTGATTTTCAGAAGCTATTTTAAGACAGTTCTCTGCTGAAATCAGAGTATACAGCTATGCCATGCACCAGACTAACCTGACATGAGTCAGGATCTTGCCTGAATACTCTTTGTCTACAATCTCATGCCATTACAGCCAAGACAAAGAAACCAAGTTTACAAACTGTTGTCTACTCTGCTCTGCAGAGCCTCAGAGGACCTGTTTATCTTCCTAGCACTACCTCTTCATAGGTATTTCCTTTCAGTTGTGTCTCTCTTCCCCTCCAAATTTTCTTTAAATTCCACTTTGTGCTTTAATACACACGATTTGTCAAGACCTTTTCCATTAATTAGCACTAAGTACATTCATGGTAGCTATCTAGAGAAATAAAGCAAAGTGGAACATAAAATACAGAAGCATAAAAGACAATAAAAAGGAATTCAAATCAATTTTCTAGCACTATAGCAGAGATATGAAAAAAAGAGAAAAAAAACACATTACAAGCAGTGTAGTCAAACAACACAATCAAATGAAGTAGCATCTATTTTTCTCTGTACTACTACACTGATCATCGTTTAACCAAGATGAAAGCCAAGTTCTCTGCAGGAATCTGTGTGAAGGATAAGTTAAGACATCCACTGTTCACGCAAGGATCTCTGACTTCAGATGATCATAGAATTTAAGACTCCACAAATAAATAATAACAAAAGCCTCACAACGCAGGAGGGCATTATGACAACCTCATCAACTAAAAATGAGGAGACGTTTACGTTACAAATACATGTTGCCCCTGAACTGTAACAGCTTTTCAGGCTAGAATGTGAGAACAGACCTTTAAAGCTTATATGATTTTGAAAAAGAGCACATTGATGCAACCATACCTATTTCCACATAGCGGTTTGGAAGGTCACGCATTTCACTGGCATGCCGTTCTTTCACTGAGCAAATCTAGGAAACAGATTTGGATCATTATGATGAACAAACTCTAACTCCTGAAATGATACTAACTTTGCCTCAATAAGGAATTTCTGTGAATTCTCAGACATGTTTCTCTGTATTTTGAAAAGCACAGGCTGTACAACAGTGACAGTGCCTCACTGAAGAAGAAAATCAGACAGGAAGGTTGTAGCTGTAGTCCACAGCTGGCCTCTGTTGGTCCACTCTGATGGACCACAGAGAAATCTAAATACAACAGCCCACTGTGATTTCTGTATAGCAGGATATATTTGATTTTGGTTTTGCTATCTTCTCACACTTTGCATCTCATTACCTTACAGTGTCAGTAATAATATGCTATTGTAACTCCCAGTAACAGGAGGAGAGTGTGTATGTATGAAGAAATGCCAACCCCCAAACACTGTGAAGCACACACAGTACAAGGGAGACAGATGCCAAACTTAAAGCAAACCTTCTCATTTGTAAAATTCTTAAGTTTAATGCTCCAAAAGCTTTTTACACTTCACCTACCTCACTTTACCCTCCCTTTCCATCTACTCCTACTGAGCACTTTTAATTTCCCACTGTGCAGTGATGTAGTAGGCTGTTACTAGAAAACAGCTAACAGGCTTCTAACAGACTCATGTCAGGAGCCGGTCTGAACAAATAATAGTCTGCAATGCACAAGTTCTAATGCCAGTTCCCTGCTGAAAGCAGAAACAAAACCCCAAGCAGCCTGTCCCCCCTACCCCTTTTTGCACCATGGCTGACCCAAATCATGTGGCTGTTTTAGCAGTCACAACCTCTGCAGCCCCCAAAACAACCCCCTCCAAAAACACCTTGTGGGAAGTTGTCCTTCCTTACTGCTAATCAAAAGAAATTAATTCAACAGCCCACTAAAAGCTTTCAAAAGAGGCAATCTCTCCAAGGCACAGAGAAGTGTCCCTGAGGATTACATTCACTGCCTGCTCACACACAGAGATCTGTCTGACCGCTGGGTGTCTATCACTCCTTCTCCTCATGAGGGTCAGCCCAATGACATTTCTACGGCAGCAGGAGTTCTGCACACTGTAGTCAAACCAAATTCTATTTTTTTCGATTGTCTTTGCTTTTCAGAAATAATCCTCTGTTTCTCTGTGATAACAGCAAGCATTTATTACAAAGACAGGTAATTGCACCTTTACTGAATTTCCCCAGCCAATAATCAGCGTTAAATTATCCTTCCAGCACAGGCTGCAGGGATACATATCTGGGCGAAGGCTTATGTCATCTCGAGGCACATTGGTAATTCTTTGCTTGGAGATCATGTCAAGTATCTTCACACCCTGAAAGTTTAAATACAAGAGAACTTTATTCAGCACGACAAACTTCTATATGACATATACCATTATATATTACCATTAGGGACTGTATTGTTAGGGCAAGGGGTAATGGGTTCAAACTTGAACAGGGGAAGTTTAGATTGAATATAAGGAAGAAATTCTTTACTGTAAAGGTGGTGAGGCCCATGGAAGTTG
>JAOEHY010014263.1:0-18040 GCA_025447955.1 Psilopsiagon aurifrons
GAAGAGGCCAAAGTCTGCTCTCTTGAAGCCCAGGGCAGTGAGCTTGCTGCACGCTCTTCTCACTGTCCTGAGGATCTTGAATTCGATCATCTCATGATCACTGCAATCAAAGCTGCCCTGGAACGTCGCATTTTCAACCAGCCCTTCCCTGTTGGTGAGCACGAGGTCAAGGACAGCACCTCTCCTTGTCAGCTCCTCTATTACTTGCAGAGGGATGTTGTCTTCCACACAGTAAAGGAACTTCCTGGATTGCTTGTGCCAGGTTATACTGTCCCTCCAACAGATATCAGGGTGGTTGAAGTCCCCCATGAGAACAAGTGCCCGTGAGCCCTTGCCACATCTGTCTATAGAAAGCTTCATCCACAAAGTCCAGATTTCTCAAAACTAGCCCACTTTCTAATTCTTTTAAATATGTATTCTGAAGACTGACATTGTTTCTAACTGTTTTTACCATTTTCCCAAAAGAAAGAAAATAAAATTTCACACAGCAATTAAGGAATCTAGTTTTACAAATGGCTTAATATTTCATTAAGCTAATATGAGATCTGTAGAAAAGGTTTACCTACAGATGTATCCTAAGAGAAATAATTTTAAATTACTACCTTGTTAATTGAAAGACACAATCACTGAGGTTCTGAATGAAAAGCCATTCCCCTAATTGCCTGAATTCAAATATGATATTTGAGCCTGGTTGAGCTCGTATTTCCAGAGTTTCAAACAGAATTTTACTGGAATCAACATTACCTCTGCATGTCCAAACACACAAAAAAATGAAAAACTTCTTGAAAATGTGATCTGCATCTCTTTATTTATAAAAGGTACAGTAAAATATTAATGAATCAAATGCACACAGTAGCTGTCCCTTTGTGGAAACTACATGTCATTTAGCAGGTGTAACTGTGTGCCCATTTGTATTGCAATGGCTCTCACCATGTTTTTGTAATTAATAGAAACATTCCAATGTCTTGTACCACTGCAGAGAGTTAAGGTTCAATAATTAGGATTCTGGAGGTAGAAACAATCTGGAAAAAGGGAAGTCCTATAAGAGAATACACTAAAAAATACACAAGTCTTTTTAAGAATAAGGAAATGCTTAAAAAATGGAAGCTCTCTCTAAAATATTTGCAGCAACACTTTCCCTCCCCACCTCTTCAACAGGTAGAAAATTAAAGTCACATCTCTTAGCCAGCTGTAAGAAACTGGATAGCCCAGGCTTCTGTTTCCACTTTGACTGTCCCCTTAAATTCCAATTCTAGCATCTGCAACCACTGCTCCTCTTGCCACTCAGCTCCACATAGCAGTGGGCAGCCCAATCATTCCTTCAAGGTGCTGGTGTGAGCTATTTGCATGTTTCTTAGATCTGGTCATTCACATGTTAGTCACAAAGTAATACATTTCAGATTTAGCTATATTTTAATTCAAATGGAGATAAACTAAGACGTAAGACAATCCAAACTCCATGTCGAGGTCTTCCAAAGTCTTCTTTTATTTTAAAACAATCTTGGCTCATGCTTGCAAGGCACTGAGAACTTCAACAAGTTTAATTATGCTGCTGTCTTCCAAAGCTGCAGTTTCTATTGTGTTTTCAAAGATCAACACTATATCCTCAGAGCATTATCCATTGTATTTTCAGAGAAGGAAATAAAAATACAGAGCAGTGCCATTATTGTCCCAGGTGATAACTCAGACTACCACATTCTAGGCCTTTTCTTTTAATCCCTGCACCAGCACTAAACAAAAATATTTACTTTTGTTACCTCTCCTAACCACCTGTTTGGTACTGGCTCAAACACACAAAAATCTTTTTAAACATTAAAAAATCCTTGCTCAATTTCCTGCTCTCCTTGATCCTGCAGCAGTTATGAGGGTTCACTTTTAACAACAGTGCCAATTCAGCAGGACATCATGATCTTATTGAGGATGAGGAAAGGACTAAGAAAGAATGTCTGCACAATGTATACTGAACACACCAGGCTGTATCCTGAATTCTTTAGTCAACACTTAAACAGGAAACAACCTAAGAGCACATCTCCTCTTTACCCCATACATTCTACATCACTTACACAAGAGAAAATGCATACATGAAATCATTCTGAATCACTAGCATCTTTCACCTCTTCAGCGGTATCAAAAATTGTTTATGGCATAAAGCAGTGGTGAATCAAGCCTCATGATCTTTACTGGGAGCTTTGCCCCAGAGAGCAATGGCAGACACTGAGACAGATCTCACAGATCTTTCTGAGTACAAATAGCACTGAAGAAATTTACACCTTCAGATTTTCTCATGGCATTCCTTCCTATAAATTAGCTTGTGATGTAAAAAAAACCTTAAAATTAAACTTGTCCACATGTACAACACATGGTGTGCAAGGTATTTCTGAACCAATGAACTGTGTGCACATCTCTGCCAACTGAGGTAGATTTTTTTCCTCATTCCAAATATGTTCCAGCATATACTTATTAACTTATTATACTTATTTAGCAATGCTAAACAAACTTGTATCTTCAGTCTCTTTCAAGGTAGGCATTTTGGCTAACTATTTGATTCAGGAAGTGCATTCTCTTCATCCCCAGGTTGCGTAGGCTTGCTGTTTCCTCTTAAAGTTAAAAATGAGTATCTCAGTCCTCCTGCCATACTAAAGAAAAGAGAACAGAGGTGTCAGAGATACTTGGTGTTGTATATGCCATTCTATAAATATGCACCCTTCCTTCCAAAAATTAAAGAATACCAGCTAGCATAAATTAGGAGTGCCTCAGACCACATATGCCATCTGAGAAACCAGCCCTGAGCTGACAAAGATCAAGACAGGCTGAGAAAGTTGGAGCTGTTCAGCCTGGAGAGAGAAGGCTGCGTGGAGACCTCATAGCAGCCTTCCAGTACCTGAAGGGGGCCTACAGGGATGCTGGGGAGGGACTCTTCATTAGGGACTGCAGTGATAGGACAAGGGGTAATGAGTTCAAACTTAAACAGGGGAAGTTTAGATAGGATATGAGGAAGAAATTCTTTACTGTAAGGGTGGTGAGGCACTGGAATGGGTTGTCCAGGAAGTTGTGAATGCTCCATTGCTGGAAGTATTCAAGGCCAGGTTGGACATAGCCTTTGGTGGCATGGTTTAGTGTGAGGTGTGTCCCTGCCCATGGCAGGGGGGTTGGAACTAGATGTTAAGGTCCTTTCCAACCCTAACTATTCTACGATTCTAATTATTAGTTTCTCAAATAGATTCAAACAAACAGATGTAACTGTTCATCCAAACACAGAAAGCTACAACTCACAAGTTATAACTCGTATTCAATGGGGACAGCTCACTGAGCTGGTACTCTCACTTCTCACACCACTTGGCTTTTACTTGGAAGCCTCATAGCTCAGAACTGTGCTCATAAAAAACCCAGGGAACTCAATCTCACATAGTAAAACTGCAGGCATATTTCCATAGTTAAGATTTCACCACAGTAAGATTCAGTAACTGAAAACAGACATGAAAAGACAACTAATTGTAATGAACTTTATATCCTAAGGTGGTGCTTCTCCAGGTTGGTAGTTTGAAAAGTGCTTCACCCCAGTGGGTCAAATAAAACAAAACATACAAGTGTATCTCACTAAGAAATTTTCCCCTTTATAATAAACAAAGGTTATTCCAAGTTCCACTCACCAAATATTTAGCCCTATGAAGTTTAACATAGAGAATATGTAATCTCCACCAATCAACATTCCAATGTAAGCAATGGATATATTCTGAAAGGAAACAAAGATGTTGCATTTATTCAAGTCAGTTTTCATCTCCAAGAATATAAATTATAACAATCAATTTTTTTTCTAAAGAAATAGATATACTCTGTTGCTGGCCACTTTAAAATCAGCATTTAAATTATATTCATGAGGTAACAGCCTTATGGGTATTGCCACAGTGAAATAAAGTAATAAAAGCAGTATGTTTTCTAAATGCACATAATACACCGAGAGTGACATTCTGTGAGTAAATAAAACCCCAAATAACCAAAAACCAAGAAAGAAAACAGAAAATCAGCTATTTGATATTAAGCAAAATGGAGCATGGCCACCTTCTGAAAATGTACTTCTTTTTCATCTTTGGAAAGCTCCTTTCAAATCCCATTTCTTAAAAGTAGTTTTAGGTCCTCAAGCATAAAAAGTATGCTTTAATCTTTTTATTATTGCTTTGAAATGATTACCTCCTTACTTTGCCAACTAAATGTGCATTGAAAGCACTTGGCTCAAGTTCAAGGCAGGCACAGTTTAAAGATTCTACCTCTCACCCCTCCCCCATCTAGTCTTGGGAAAATTGTCCCCTGTAGACAGAAGAAAAGCTATTGAACTGGGTGATCATTTTACCAACACTGTGTTGGTTTCACATGTTTTAGCAGCTAGCGTGGACAATGACATAATTTCCACCAGTTTCTGCTGGAGACTACAGCATCATAAAGTGCTTCTCACCTTTGAAACTGTTTAAAATGCCTCAAACACTTGTTGCTCAGAAAGCAGAAACAGTATTGGTCCATCTTAATGGTTCAATGCACACATATAAAATTTAAAAGAACATTTCCAGGGCCACAGAATGAAAACCACTAGATTGATTAATACTGAAGGCTTCAAAACCCAAACACCTAGCCAAGCAATCAAAAACCTAAACAAAACAAAGTAAAAAACACCCCAACAAGAACAACACCAAGCTGTAGAAGAAGTACCACCTTCCTTTTGTGTCTTTTGCTATGCTGGTGGAATTGTATTCCTTAGTCAAGGAATACAGGGAGCACCTTGAGGACTGTTATTCCTGTTCCTAACCTAGATCCTAGGATTCTGATATAACTGCACAAGTTTTGCATTTTGCTTGAACTCTTCTAGCTCCATTCTTCTCTTTAAACTGGCCAACTGCTTCGGTAGTAAGTGACGTTCCCTGCTCAGACATGCTGGCCTCATCAACACAAAGGAAGCTGCACTGTTTTTAAATTTAACTGGATTAGAGAAAACAGACTGTAAAGACACCAAGTTCAGTTTTTAAGACGTGCATGTTTTGTTATTGATCAAATTCACTGGAAACCAAAATTAAATCCTCCATTCAGCTAGAATACAAGTTCTCACACAGAGGCTGAAGCAGTTAACCATAAAGCAATACATTCCTTGCCACAGCTTAGCCATTATTCTTTGTGAATGCCCTATATATTAGCTGCAACAAACTCAGTGCAGCCCAAGGTGAAAGTGGGTTAGTCTGCATCAGTTAGCACTGGATTTGCACCAGGCCATCTCAACCTTGACAGTAACCTGATAGAGAACAGAAGCAGGTGACAGTATCTAATGAAATGTGGTTAGTTTTACAACTTTCAATAGAAGTGGTTCAAGCTTCTCTTGTAGGAAAAACAAAAATACATCGATACATGGCTTTCTAGAGTACACCTGAGCTTCAGCGGAAGAGAACGAAGTCACTTTGTGATGTGACCTTGTTGGCACAAGCAATGTCCTAGTGTTAGCCCTCATTTTGAGTTTCCAGCTCAAAGCATAACCAGGATCACTACTGAGTCATTGCTCTTCCTGATTTATTTGAACATTCCTGTCTTCTTCTTCTGCCCCATAACTCACCTTGATGGCACCAACTACTGTTGTCGTTAGCGCAGAATTGTAATGACTGCATAGGACAGTAGAATACATCAAGAGAAACCTAAATTAGGTAAAGGAGAAAGTTTTATAAATTCCTCCCAGAGATGTCATAAATTTAGCAACACTTTTGAAATTTTCCAACACTTTTTGGATTGGTATTTTGCTGGGATCTTCAATTCCATCTATTCCAAATCCTCAAAAAAAAATCTGTGGACCTGTATTTTAAGATAACAATGAACACATTAAATTTATGCTGCTTTAGCTCTAGCAGAGCCATCCCTATTTGTGATTCTTGTAAGTCAGTATTTGAAGTTAGTTTGACCCTGTTGGTTGGTGACATATGAAGGAGCAGAACAGAAACCAACTCTTTTTCTATTCTTCCTCTGACTCAGCAGTTCCAACAGGAACAAAGCACCATTTCATTACTTTTGAGTCTCCCTTGCTTTTCCAGGTACTTTAAAAAACACACTGGAACTATTCCTATACATTCAAGGGTTTACATTCTATTAACTGCAAAAAAAATCATCAGAAGAGACAGCCAGCAGAGATCCTGAGTACAGAAAATAAAAAACTGAATTTTGTGATTTTGATCACTGCACTGTGATGTCAACACCACAGAGAGCAGTGATACTATTATTTAAACTTTTAGAAAAAACTAAAAGACAAGATAGGAGCCTGGGGGGTGGGGGTCGGAGTAAATTTTCTTTAAATTTTAACATAACTTACTGGTGAGTCTTACATTTGAGATCTGCAATTTGAAACACTGTCACTAAAGCACCTTACTTGATTGCACTGTGTCCTTACCCCAAAAAGCAGGAAAGAATAAACTGAAAGACAAACAAAAAATTTGTCCAATGCTGGAAATGTGTTGCCTATTAAAAAAAAAAAAAAAAGGAGAATTATGTACTATATATAATCAACTGTAAATACACATAAAATGTAGTTAACATGAAAATGTGCAAAATCACAAAACACATTTCTTTCATATTATAATTACAAAACATTCATATACTACTGAAAACAGGTTAAGGCATTTAAATTCAGAAACAGGATGATGGGACACATGATGCCTAGACACATTCCTGTATCATGTATAACTGTGCAGACATAAAACTGCACACTGCAAGCAATAAATAAAAATACATTACAGAGAATTTGTGGTTTTATATTTATTGACAGTTAACAACAACGATTAATAATGTATAATAGTGTTGAAATGTTGAAATGTCACAGGGAAAAAAAAACAAATAACATCTTCGAAATCTGTTTCATAGACTCTTAGAATCATAGAATAGTTAGGGTTAGAAAGTACACTAGACCACGTTGCTCAAAGTTCTGTCCAACCTCGCCCTGAATGCTGCCAGGGATAGAACATTCACCACTTCCTTGGGCAACCAGTTCTAGTGCCTCACCATCCTCACCTCCTTATATCTAACCTGAAATTCCCCTGTTTAAGTTTGGACCCATTATCCCTTGTCTTATCACTACAGTCCTTGATGAAGAGTCCCTCTCCAGCATCCTTGCAGATATGTCAGATACTGGAAGGCTGCTATGAGGTCTTCATGCAGCCTTCTAGTCTCCAGAAAGCCCCAACTTTCTTAGACAGTCAGCTTTCAAGGTCCAAGCTTCATTTTTGACCTCTAAACTAGAATAAATAAGCACTGCTAAGGTCTCTCAACAATGAAGGTCAATGAAAAGACTAAGTCATTACTTTGGAACTAGATGATTGTCCTTTCCAACCCTAACTATTCTATGATGATGTATTTCTATGAAGTCTGCTCCTTAGTGACACATAGCAAACGAACACACAGTGCCACACAACAATCATTTAGAAATATGTCATAAATTCTTTCCCAGCTCTAGACTCCAGGGTATGCCTTATTTTAAACCGGTTAGTTTTAAGTCACCTGTATCAGCACAAACCTCATCAAAGGCTGTACATATTCCTTAGAAATAGGATAAAGGCCTGTTAGTCCATCCTGAGCTGCGACTTGCTGAGCCTCCACGACCTGAGGTAATAGGTTGGAGGGATCTTGGGCTGCTTTGCCCTGCTTGAATTGTGCTGTGGTGTGCGACAACAAACTGCAAAGTATTACAGAGAGACATTCCAGGACTTCCTTTCTCTTCCATTGCATCATGCTTTCATGTATTCCTAGTCAGCCAGGAGGAAAAGTGAATACTGGGACACTCACAAACTGCAGTCCCTAAAGACACAGTATCTACTATTCCAGAACTAGCTAAAGGAGCACAGCAATCTCCCTATCACATAGACATAGTATTGATATTTTGACTGGCAAAGATACATGCTGTGCACTGTCTGTGACAGATCAAGGCAAAATGCTCTGCTAGGGTAAAAGCAAACCAATTTCTATCACCTAGAATCTGCTGTAAACAGATGTTATCTACACTGATTTCTTGATTTTTCATCAGTATTTTTCTATTTTCTCCCTTTTTTTCAGAGATTTAATCTCTTTGCATCACACAGACACTAGCTATCCATACCATTTAATGGGACTTTTAATATTAAGTGAGCAAGCCAATGAAGATGCGCAATAGGCAATATGCATTTATCTGACAGTTATTTATTCTTTTCAGGTAATTGAAGATTAAATTGTTTGTGCAAAATCAACAACTCTTTATTTTTCCCATGGAATAAACCTAGCAGAAAGGTAAACTTCTTTGTCCAGCTCTCCCAAAATGCTTCCAGCCTGACTGCTGGGAAAGCAGTGGAAACCTTACAGTCAAACTTGGCCCCCAGTACATCTGCCAAGAAAGGCATCAACTGCTTTTTCCTAAATTGGCAAAAGGTCATGCTGGACTGACATCACAATAAGAGATTTCATATTTAGAGCAGTTCTAAATCCATCATTTTCAGGGAATGACAATTTTTCCACATAAAACAGACTTCTAAGAACACAACAACAAAATCATGTGAATTCAGGGCACAACAAGGGAAACTGCAATGATTCATGAGACCCTCAAGCTCTGTAACAATTTTTACTGGCAAATCTCAAACATTTCCAAAAAGTAATATGAGTGTCTATACTCATTCTACTGCTAAGAAAGAGTCAACTCAGTAAGTCTGTGAGGGAGCCAAAAAACCACAAACCTCCTGGTCCAATACTTAATGTGCCAGGAAATTCTGCCTAAGGTGTTATACTGTGTTATTAGCTATGGAGAGTCACACTCATTCCATAAGAATGCTACATATAGGTTATTAAACTAAACTGAGACTAAACAGGAATCTGTTCTCTACATCAGAGTAAGGGACTGGAAATTGACTGGTTTGGGTATCTGCAGTCTTATTTTGTAGCATGTGGCAAATCACACATGGCAAGAGCTATCACACAAATGCAGCTTCTCCTTAGAGTGAATAATTAAAAGTTCTTACCTATGAAGTGCAAGACCAAGTCACATATTTCAAATAGTAGTCACTAATATGGAGGTAGGATTACCTCTTTAAAAACAAATAAAAATTGCCACCAATCTCCCACTCCTTTTGAAAAACCTCCCAAAAAAAAAACAACCCACCAAAAAATCACCTTAAACAAAATACCGTTAGCAGTCTGATATACGCAGTATTGCTCCTTACCTGCTGAAAGTCTCCAGTAGAAAAGCTAATAATAACTGTTGGAATCACCATGAAACAAGCATTATAGAAAAGGACACCGTATTTCCCCAACTCCTGTGGAAAATGAAACATGGTGTTTGCAATTACAAGCCAATTGGGAACAAGATACTAAATATTACTCTGGGAATCTACTGTTAATGAGCAGACAAAACATGGTACATTTCAATTTTAAAATACAAGCTTGTGACCCTTTGATTCAGTGTTTAGTACTGAGCTGGGTCTCCATTTCAGTTACTTTGTTTGTATGTTCAGGAGAGTATTACTGCTTTGCTATACCTTGGACAGCTTCTATACAACACCAGCTAGTTAGAAATTTCCCAAGGCACTGGTCCAGAACTATTTTGTGTAAGACTCCATGTAAGCCTCTGCATGGCCAAGGGATTACCCACATCATCTACTGCAAATCAACTACAAAAGCATAGAGCTAGGTGGCTCCCTACTGCAAGCTTAACAAAAATTAATGAAGTGTGACTCCTAGATGGAGCATCTGCAATCACTGGCAACTGATGTACCTTCAAGTATGCCATACATCCTGTTGGTTAACTTGTTTGACAAAAGGCAGAAGATTAGGGGAATGAAAAAGCAGCCTTTCCTTCTTCCAGATTCAGCCATGCTACTTAACAAATCTCTCCAGCTTCTCTCTTGCTTTAAAAAGAAACCCTGTATTCTGCAGAAAGCTCTGAGGCTGTTAAGTGCTGCTCACAAAGAAATATGTGAAATCTGGATGCTACGTGATTCCGGGGATATATATTTTCACAGACTGAACCACAAAAGTCAGTGACAAAACCTTTATTCAGCATCTCCAGGACTGCTCTTTGCTACGCCTTGGTATGTTTTAATGGCACTGCATTTGAAGAGCAGCCTGCTCAATGTTTACATAAAGTATAATGTACCAAGGCATCACCTAATTCTTTCTTTCTGATACTTGGGTTGGGTAGACTTGCTATTAAGTAGCTAAAAAAGATAGCAGTTTTTGCGGTTATTGACTTAAACTGGACAGGTCACTGCTCCTATCCAGAAAATTATTTTACATAAACCTCACTGAATGTGTGTTTCTATTCAAAAAATCATCTTCTTTAGATGTACAGATGGTTTACTGCTGTTCTGCATTAAGCACACATCTATCAACTGAAATATGAAAGCAAATGAAACTAATTATTAGTTCCTAACTGTATGTTCATAGTCTTATCAGAGGCAACCCACTGTAATGATACTGCCACAATATTAAACTCAACCTAGTCACCACAGTTACCTTTGGATCGATCTTCTGCTTTGTGTAAACTCCATTTGCTGCTGTAAAGATATCATTTAGCAATACAAAGGTGTAACCCTCCAGATTAAAAGACAGATCAGACCTAGGAAAGAAATATTATATTGTAAATAAGCAAACAGTATACAATGCATTGCAATTATTTACTTAAAAAACTATCGTAAATGAGGAAATGCAAATCCTGGCAACTGCAACAAGTCACAGGTTGCACTTCAAGCCTTCTTTGTAAGTTGAAGTACTTTACATTTCTTCAGTCACAAGACCATCATAAATGAGTCACCAAAAAGTTCCCAGTACTCAGTGTGGAAGTGCCAGGAAACATTCAGTTTTCATTCTATGAAAAATTCCATCTGCTTCAATCCTGACAACTGGTCCAATTATTACTGAGCATACTTACCTATTTCTTTTAGCACAAGAAGTAGCTAGGGAAAAACTGCCTTTTTTTTTTTTTTTTAACAGGTAACCCAGATGTATTGTCATCCTTTTTGTTTTGACTAGTCACCTCACAGATATAAGGATATTCATTTTATAAGACATGGCTCCCATCTGAGTCACAGCACATGGAAATTAGAACATTTGTAAACAGCAAAGCCCAGAAACAAAAAATAACACTACATTTCCAGCTCAGTAAAGGAATATTCACAGAAAGAAAACAAAGGGGACTGGTGTAACAGTGCTTTGTAAACTTGATCTAAATTAAAAAAAAAACCAAAACTTTGCTTAACTCAAAGCAGTATTTGACAACAACAATGAAAAAAAAAATCAGCCTTTCTATCCACAGCAAAAGTACATTTTTCTAAGATTATTACAACACACTGACACTAGGAAATAAAAGCAGCATTCCTCACACAGTTTTAGCTTTCTTCATTTGTGATCCTGTAAAATGGAAAACCTAGAGGGGAAAAAGAAGTACCCAAATACTTCCAGATGGAATTAAATTTTTCCGTTTGTATTCCTGCACCTCCCAATGATGTCAGTAGAGAGATTTTTTTAAACCAACTTAATCGAGAGTAATTGATCTTAATTTAGGTTTACTTGGCACAGAAAAAAATCCTCCTGTTTTCTCTGCTCGCATAACAGGACTTCATATAACAAATGGAAACCTTACCCAGCTGCTATGAAAGCTCCAATAATGATGGCAAATACGCTGACTACAATGTTCAGTGGATATCGTTTCCTGTAGACAAAAATTAAGACAGTTCACAGTTTCACTGTTTGAAAAGGAGATTAAATGGCTGACTGCCTGAAAAGTTTCAAAGCAATTAGTAGTCAGAGAACATTTAACACAAGGGCACAGTCACGATAACCTTACAGAAGCAATGTGATTGACCATGAGCCATGCTGTCAGACTTTGGCCCTGAGAACAGAGATTGAGAAAACATTGTGAGCATTCTGCTGCTAGATAATTTCAAAAGTAAAGATTAAAGGTTTAAAGTATCAACCCTGGAACAAACTGTAATTTACTGTTATTTCTATTCATAATGGACATACTACAGTGTCTTTCCATAATCCAGTAATGGAAAATCACTACACATCTCTCATGCAGTTTTTCATCTCACCTTTCTTGGGGAAGGTGCTGTACAGCACACTGTCTGGGCTATTTTTCAAATAGATATTTGTTTTGAAATCAAACTAAAACATTGTACTTGAAGGGGAAAGCACAGAAGCTTATGACATTCCTCACTATGTATACAGCAGCACTGCCACAGAATAGGGAAAAGCATAACAAATAACTATTCTGCTTCTTATATCTCTACTACTTTATTTAGAAATGTCTTAATACTGCAGTGTGCCTTACACACATTTGCCTTTGCTAGCCCCAGCTCTGAGCTGGCCTGTGAGAAAAGATCCATCAAAACAAAATGTACAATACTCTTGCAGAAATCCTGTGTCAAATGAGCCTAACTGTGGACCACTGTCCCAACAACAAAGCTATATGCTGTCTCTAGATATCTTAGGCTTTGATCATAGTGCCTCTTGATAGGAACAACACAAATCTTAACTCCTTTTCAAATCTTGAGGTAATCCAGCATGGACTCCTTGGAGTCCTTTCATTTTCAGCTCTGAAGAAATACATTGCAGCAGTCTGTAAGAACAGAGAATATAGTGTTCTGCTCTTAAGCTTCCTTTAGGCTAGGATGTTACTTGCACTCATGCCCCACACTGCTGTAGTCCAGCTGGGAGCTGATGACAACCTCGCTGACTCACATTTTCCTCAGTTCCTCATGTTAGCCCATAGGCCAACAAGAGAAGACAGACAGTTCTGTTTTTCCTATAGAACTTACAACTAGAAAAAAATCCCAGAAGATCCCCAAATATGCATCACATTGATCAACCTCCATTTCAGTCAAAATGAGATGACGATCTACCTGAGGTTTTTTGAAAAGCTTTTCCCCTGATTGTCATTCTCATGTTGCCTGGGTCCAGCTTCAGCTGACAAACTTACAAGCCTGTTCTTCCAAGTCAGTACAACTGAAACTAGTGATCCCAAGCTGCAATACCATATACTTCTTACTTTCTCATTAAAAATAATGTCTGAGTTGTGCTCCGCTTACCTGACTCCTGCGTAACAGTCAAGAGAATGGGGTGTGTAAATGACAGCTACTTTTTCTCCCTGTATTCACTAAAATGCATGTATCTATGTCTTCAAAAAAGCTACATAAATCCACTTTCTTCGCTTTTCTCTACTTGTCAGTAAAAATCAATATTCTGATGACATGCCACTAGTAATCCATTTTATATGGTCTAAAATAAAGGTATCTTAAATTAAAAAAAAAAAAAAGATCACCCAAGTATGATGATTTCCAGCAGTAAAGTAAGTGGAATGGTAAACTTCCTGAGCACAGTAAACATCGGCAAACTGTCAAAAAAACACATAAAAATCCAAGCATAGCATCAGATTAAAAGCATGTTTACATTCTAATTCTTATCTAAGTTTACTAACCAGAGGATAAAACCATTAGTTCAGCAATAAGCAACCAAAACAAATTTCCAGCCAGTTAGCTTATATGAAAAAATGTCAGTCTGACACTAGAGTCAGATTACATAACGGAATTATTGACAAATAACAAGATTTGCCAGTTTGTAAAACAATGCAACAATGCTACCTCCTAAAAGGTCCCTTTGCATCAGTGAAATGGAACACAGAAGCTGTTTTCTACCTAGCACAGCCCCTATGAAATAACTCCTGGGCAGAGTAACTAAAAGTTATTTCTGTTGTAAATGTAAATGACACACAATAAACCTGCCTTTGAAAACATGTATCAGAAATAAAATACAAAGCAAACATGCTTAGAAAACCAAATGTACTTTAAAAAAAGTAAAATAAATCCACAAGAAAAAAGTCAGAGAAAGTAGGAAAGGTGGGATCAGCTGCTAGCATCAATAAACAGCTACTTTTGAACAACATACTGTTGTTCTACACAAAGCCACTGGAAATTTTTCAAAATTTGAGAAAACACTTGTATCTGACAGTTTGGAAATCTGACAGCATGGCCATATGGACCAATTAATTCCCTGTTCAAGATAACTTTTAGCAACTGCATTAATAAGTGATAGAAATGCTAACATGGAGAATAATCACTTTCCAACAGACATTTTGAAGTTATGCACAGGATCATCTATACCTTAGAGACAACCTAAACAAGATGAAAAATTCTAAAATGTAAACAAATGTCACATAATTTAACAAAATGATAATGGTAGAAACACTGCAGCCATTCTAACTTTTCTGTTATGAAAATTAGCTATGAAAGTAAATCTAAAATTCGTCAGCCACAGGACATATTAATGTCAGTATAATATACGTTATACTTAAGTTTAAAATACCCTACTAAACTTTTTGCTTTTAAAAATACAGTTAGAAAATGGGAAAGAAGAACCCAAGAATCCAACTTCTACAGGATTTTTACCCCTTGCAAAAGAAAACGGTAAAATCCGAACAGTTTACTTATATCTTCTATTTACTGTACCTGAGTTTGCTGGTACTTGATAATCCACTTATGTGGTTTCCAACATAAATCAGAGGCAGGGGAAACAACTGTGATAAAATTAAAAGCACAACTCAGATTATTATTTTTAAAGCACTGTTAAGAAACTTTGATAGAATTTGATAACTGTATTAACATGAGATGTACTTTCAGCAAGAAGAGGGTTTTTGTAAGGAAAAAAAAAGAATTAACTGTGCTGCGAACTGATCTGCAGCTCTTGTTCATATGACCATTCACAACCACAGCTCCACTGGTTTCATTAGGAGAGCTGCAACCTACCTCTAATGAGACTTATACTACGCTTAAATGTTAAACAGTTTTATTTGAATTACTTACAATCCTCTGATTAATACCCATCATAAGATCTTATGCATAAATGTTATGCATAAAGTAGTATTAATAACAGTAGCTAAATAAGAAAGAGAATAGGTGAAAAAAAAGAATAAATAAACTTCATACTGAGTAACTTCATGCTGAGTAAGCATGTTGTGCTTCTCTATGTACTCTACATTAATATGCCTGGCAGACACACCATTTCAGATCTACCCAACAAACTATGCTATGTGAGATAATAGAAAGCAAAAAAAAAAAGTATCTAGGGTAAAATAATCTTTACCTTTTCCAGCTTCTAGCATAATAAGACTGACTTGCACAGAAACATATGGGCCTTAACACAATACAGAGAAACAGTAAGTGATATTCAAACCCTTAAGAAAATGTGCAAGCAAGGCATTCCTACACAATATTCAGCTGCAGCTCAAAGCTCTTAATTCTCCCACCACAGAAGAGCTGCAGAAGATTAAACCCAAAAAAATAATCAATGGGGGCAAAGGTGATGTATACATCTAATCCCACTCACTATTAGCCAGGTGGAGCTGAAACAGGAGAAAGACAAGTCCTCTATCCTAACATGTAATAGCTGTGGTTGTGCCTACACATGCTTCAGGAGACTGATCAGCAAACTGTGATTGGAGGCTATGCCCTCTCATACCACTGTGTGCTGGAAAAACAGATAGAGAAGTAGGCTGCACTTTATCTATGTTAACAATTCTGCATTTCTTTGACAGCAAAGCAGAGAAAAGTGCAGCAGAAGTTAACTACAGCTAACTAAAGTTAACTTTAAAGTGAAAGCAAAAGTAAACAGCATTATAAGCAGGAGTATAAGCAACAACAAATACTCAGCCTGTCAACATAAGTTTGAAAAACAAATTATAATGCACTATCTTTTCTACAGATTTTTTAGAAAAAATTGTCTATTTCATTTTCACGATGAAAGCAGAGCTGACATTACATTTCTTTTTCTCTGAAATCCACCTGCTGTAAAGATAAAATTACATCAGAGATCAGTGAAACATTTACTTAGAAAGGGTCAAGAACTCCAAAGCTTCACCACTAAGAAAAACACTTTGCTAATTTAAAAACTCTAGCTGAAAGAACTGGGCGCATAAACCAGTCCTGGAGTGAAAAGCAATGATAATCTTAGTGTCAGTGAAAGTTGTCAAAAGGATGAAGAGTCAGCCAGAGGGGGCTTTAAAAAGTAAAGAAATCAACAATGAATAATCCATCTGATTAACTGTGACTAGTCTAGACCAGCACTAGAGGCAATATACAAGTCCTAGGTGCTGCAGTGCTGACTGCTCCCAGCATACCCAGGCTAGTATTGAAAATGATAGATATTATTAAAACAAAGAATATGGGTGCTGTATTTTTTTCAGTGATTTTATACTAATGCTAAAGTAAAGCCAACAGCAAAGAAAGGGCATAGTATAGTGCAGGGGGAGGTGGAGGGAAGAAGCTTCTCGACATTGTTTATACGCAGAACTCAAAACTACACACTAGGAAACCTTCTTTTTTCACATTTTGGAATAAATAAGGATTGTCCATTTTATAATTGGCCAATAACATCAGTATGTATAAAGAATAAACAGCATTCACAAATGGCTGCAAGACATTCATAGTAAAACTCACAATGACAGTAAAAGATTCTGCTGTGAAGATGCTGGCCTGAAAAGCTACGATATCTGAGCCCTGCAGCAGATCTGGGAGCTAACTCCATCTATACCTCTGAGCAAACACTGATCAATATGCTGCAACAAAAAAATAAATGCACAGGCTTATTCATCAAAGTAAAGCTCCAGCAATATTGCACATAGATGCAAAAGTTCACAAGGATCATTGCTGATCCTAGCTTCCAGTCTGAGATAATAAAATATTTTCTCATATTTTCTCCGTCCTGCCTCTTCAGACCATGTATACTATAGGTAGGAGCTATACCCCGCCTACAATATTTTCAGCGAGCATTATTTTAGTCACGCCTATGGAACATAAGTCTTACATTTGGAGTCAACTGCTGTTCAGATTTTTGGTCTATCACGTATTTTTATTATTGTTTTATCACATGTCCCATTCAAATTTCCAAGCAGCCTTTCTTTCTACATACAGTGATCAAAATTTTTTCTGAAACACAGATGTCCCATTGATCCTAGAGGGAACTGTATATATCCAGAAAAATACTTCAGGAATCTGAAAGATTGCATCAGCTGTATGAAGGTACAGCACCTTTTTCCATGTACTACATGCCAAAATGGCACCAGATTTCTCTGCAAACAAAAGGCATGAATACTGCAGTGAAATTAACATGATCAAATCTAACATTAAATGAAACAAAGATATAATTACACTTGACAAACAGTGCAAATTTTATCTCTTGCTCTTTCATATCTTGTCTCCATAAGAAAGAATGCCAGTATAAGAGGTAACATTTCATTATTAATATCAGAACCTATGGAATCCTTACCTTTAGAGGTATACTTTTGTCAAAATCAGGAAAGTGAACAATCTTATTTATTTTTGACACATACAAGATAAGTATAGTGGCTGCCATCTAAACAAACAGAAAAAACAGGAAGTCACGTAAGAGCAAAACTGTAATGTACAAATGTAAGAACTGCTTCAAAACCAAAATCTTTATGTGCATTTGACAAATGCCAGGTATTATGTATTTCTGTTAAAGAACAATACAGATGCAATTAATAAACTGGAATAGCTTTATTCTTACGAATTTGGCCAGTTATTTATTTAAAAGTATAATACAGACATATGCTTTACTAGCTTGATAAAATTAGTGGCACCCTGTAAAACCATGCATGTAGAGGAGTTGAGAAAATAAAACAGGACAGGAACCCAGAGTAGTGATGCTATTTTCACTGAGTGTTGGTTAGTCTCAGGAAACACTCCTACAGTTTTTTTGGTTATGTGAGGCAGCGGTTGTGGATCGATCAGTCTGTTGACAAAGTGAAGAAGGAACAATAAAGATATGGACACGATGAAGGAGAATATCTGAGCAGCCATACATCATAACTTAATGCTTGCCCCAGGGATGAAAAAAAAATTAACTTTTTTCTTATTACAAAACAAAATAATAGACTATCTAGGGGATGGGGTGGAGTCACACTGCAGAAAAAAAACAAGGTGGCTGGTGACAGCCAGCATGGCTTCACTAAGGGGAAATCCTGCCTGACCAATCTGGTGGCCTTCTATGA
>JAOEHY010014264.1:9048-29808 GCA_025447955.1 Psilopsiagon aurifrons
GTATTATTTTATTTATATATATTTATTTAAAATATATATATTTATATATATTTATTTTATTTCTAAATATTATTTTACTTACCTATTACTGTTCCTTACACAATACCTATCAGTTTAATACTGAAAAAAATATTTTCATAGGTTTGTTTGTTTGCTTGTTTTTTCTCCAAATGAAGGCAAAATCGCATGTGAGATGACATTAAAGATTAGACTTGCATTATCATCACTATTTTTAAATAGTATTTTTAAGTTCTTTTTAAGCCTAGTAAATTTGGAGAGTTCTTTTAAGGCTATCTGCAGAAATGCCTGAACCAAAGATTCAGCATATGTTTCATATGTTTAGGGGTAATTGTATTATCTCAACAGCCAGGAATCTCTTCATAAGAAATCAAAAGGAAGTAAAGAACTACCAAGAAATTTAACAGATCTGTTCTTCTAACTCTGAGAAATAGCTTGACAATTAAATTGCATTTCACTGCAAATTTATAAAACAATTAAAAACTTTTCCTTTGCAGAAACAAGAACAATGGAAAGAAATACGATACGCTTTTGTTATACTTTCAATGAACAAAACATTGTTCAGCAAATTGATGCTTGGTCCTTGTTGTTTTGTAGTAATAAGGGAATTGGTGTTAGAATCATGGCTTGACTGATAAAACAAGAGCAACTGGAAAAGTTCTTTGGCAGAGATCAGCGTACTCAGGAACTTGGCCTGTGTACGGTGAAAATACACTACAGATGTATAAATTACACAGGTTGGGACAGTGTTGATCAAAACCTTCTATACCAGAGTCATGTGGAAAAGAAAGTCTAGACATCATAGATTTACTTACTTCATGCAATCATGCTATCTAGAAATTGCTTAAACCCACATCTGTACAAGTACCCATTGAGAATTTTGTAACCAGTTATGTTAACTGGATGTTCAAACAGGGAAAAACCAAAGGATTTTAGCCAGCTGGCTCAATTGGTAAAGCTTATATATAATTGCAGTTATAGGTACACCTTTTTAAGCAACCAGTGGATTAAGCCAAACAGACAGACAAAACCAGTCTACATTTTGTTACAGAAATGAGCTTGCAATGAAGCGTAAATTGTTACAGTCCTACATTTTCATAGCTGCAAACAAACTTAATCAAACAAGAATCCAAATTCTTATTTATTGGCACACAAGGCTAAATGAAAATAATTTTATTTAATAATTTTAGCCTAGAACATAGGTTTTTTGCCAGAAAGACAAAGTTAGGGTGGGAAAGGAGTAATGCGGGATTGTCCTGTCATTCTTGGGAAGTACAGGGAACTGTGTATGACCTGAAGTCATTTGTGGAAAGCAGGAAAAACTGGAGATCTGATAGTAGGATGGGGTTTATATATTCTATGTTACATATAAATCCCTAATATGTTATTTGTAGTTAAACTTTTTTAGCTGTGCTCCTTTTTGTGGTTATGCGAGGTTATGCAATGTGCATGCCCACTACAGAGTCAGCTCATAAATGCTTTTCTGGAGCTCAGTCCCAATGGAGAAATCAAGGGGTCTAAAGACATTCCCAAGGAAAACGCTGTTCAAACAGCACACAGAGTACAGGGAGGACCCAGTGAGAACTCCCAAACCTGCTAAAAAATTCTGTGCTCTGTGTCTGTCTAGGAAAAGACTCACATGGACAGCCAGAAACTGCCTTGCATTTGGACATTGGCAAAGAACCACGTATGGAACAGCAAGGCTAAAATGTCTTGGACAGTGGCCAGCATGATGCAGGTGGGAGCTGTGCCAGCATTAGCTAGCACTAGCCCGCACAAGGCAGCTGTTAAGGAATATTATAACAACTTTTCCATGTACCATCTCTTTGCTTCCTTCTGGGTCAAGCCATCTCCCCTGCCTACAGTGCACAAGTTTCTGCTGCAGCATGCTAAACACAGCAGGTACATTGAAGAATTCATGTGTTACACTCAGACATGGTCTCAGTTCTTGCCACCAACAGTGATGTTAGCCACTGCTGGGTCTCCTCAAAGCTGCTCTGGTCGCTTCCTTCCTTTCCAGGCAGCACATTTTGGCTGTGTTTCATGTGCCTTTCCTGGCTCAGCCCCCTCAAGACACCTCTGCCAGCCCCTCCTCCTTAGGGACCCAGCATCCAGCAAGGGGGACACACTCACCTGCTTACCTACAACATCTTCTAAACCTGGGAGGCTGGGATTAATAATAATAGTAAGAAGTAGTTACCTTAGTAGCATATTCTTAAGTAGTTGTCCTCTGCCGGCCAGGCTAACATCGTCTTCATCTGTTTTACTAGTTGCACCCCCCCTGCTCTGACTGCTGCGTGCAGCTCCTGTTGAGGGGGGCAGGGATTGGCCTTTGTTTACTCTCTTCTTCAGCTTTCTAAAAATTGCTGTTCAGATCAGAAGAGAGTTTTGATAGCAAGTCTTCAAAATGTTTTAATGGCTAAATGATGTTGTGCTTTAGGTATCCTATGCTATAGAATATCTTTGCACTCATATGTAATCATATATCTCATATAATTTATAGGATATAAACTCTATGTATTCATGCTCCTTTTGCCTTTCAGCAACATCCTCCTGATGCTGGCAGTTCATAGCACACTCCAAATCTGAGACAATGGACATGGCTTGGATCAAGTTAATGCAGACTCTGCCTAACCCTGGGGTCAGCTCCTGTTGCTCCTCATACACAAAATCTTCCTCAGGTACGCATTCATCTCCCTAAAAGCAACATGCTGCCTGAAAAATAATTTCTCTCAGCTTAAACTGCGGCTTTCGACAGGCTCTTGTTAGCCAGTTTCTGGCTAATCTGGCCTCCACAAATATAAATATGAAACTGTTTTCATGTCTAGACTAAAGCTACATTTTTAATTGAGAGGTATTATAGCAGTCATAGTTCATGTAGCAAATTTTAACCTAATGTCTGAAAGAGAACTACAGTAATGCCTGTCTTGGGTGGCACATTAAAATAGGAGGAAAGAGAGTAGAAGAGGGAAGGAGGTATGTGTATATAAGGGATGGCATGGTCTTTCAGAAGGTGGCAGAGAAACAGATTCCTCCAGTAATTTTATATATTAATAATAATAATAGAAAACAGTAATAATAATAAGAATTTAATAATAATTTTAGATGCAGTTTTTCTGAAAAACAGTGACTTATCTCACTACAATGACCATAACAGTAAAAGTAACAGGGCACTACTACCATCACTTAAATTTGATATTGTATGTTTGTGGAATAGATACTTCAGCTGTGATAATGGGTGCTGAGGTTCAGTATAGTTTCCTGCAAAGTCAGCCTAGGAAAAAATGCACTTAAGGGTACAGGAACTGTTTTACTGGGAATATATTTCAAATGTTGTGAAGCTTTAGTGTTTGGATTGCTAATGCATCCTCAAATAAAATGTTTGTTCAACTGGAAATAAAGCATTTGTGAGGGGGGTTTTCATTAAAGACACTGATTGTTTACTGAGTGTTTACTGAGTATTAAGTCTTACTCAGTTGAAGTGTGAAGAACCCAACTCATGGAATATCTTGAAGTGCCCAGTGTGAGAAAACTTGGATCTGGCTTTTTTTATGTGCATATATTTTCAAGATGAAGTCAAGGCTTTCAAGTCACATAGGTGGAAAATCAGAACTGCACATAAGAAATGACAGATGTCATTTTCCAGCTGTTTTTCTGGCTATCTGTGACTCGCCTCCCCTTCCAGGCTCCTCCTGTTCCTCCTGCAGGTGCCAGTCAGTGTTGCACCTTTCCCCACAGCCGTATTAAGGTATTCATCAGTATTAACTGTTGCCTTTCATCATATGCCACACTGGTTTCACCACGTGCCCTGGACGCAATTGTTAGTCTGATGATCACCCACCATGAGCCACCCAGAATTCTTGTATTTTGCTGGTCAGTTCCTGGGCTTTTCCCCCACTTGTCAAAATGAGCTGGGTCAGCTCAGTAAGAAGCAGATCCACACTTTCCATCAGCTCACAGAAACCAGTTTCATATAACGAAGGATAATCATTGCGTATAATTGTTTTAATGAGTTGCTCAACCTTAGTTTCTGAATGGTTTCAGTCCTCGGGCCGTGCTTTTTTACTGGGAGGATGTTCAAGAAGTTTTCTTCTTTGTGTCTCACTTCCATCCAGTTTATGTCTATCCACAGTATGTATGTGTGCATATACAGTCATCTAGCTAAATGGTTCTCATATGTTCCTAATGTTTAGCTCATAATATATTTACAGAAAGCAGTATATTGCTTCTCAGGCTTCATTTTAGTAGGCTTAATGAAGCTAGTGTCTTCCAGTCTCTGTCATAAGACAGATTTTTCTGTTCTTATGTTTATTTATGTAATTTAAAATAATCTTGCTTTAATAGGAAATTTCTGTTAACTCACCTTAATGTACAATCCAACTAATACTGTAACAACCACACTAATACTTATTTCTGTCCAAAATATGTTCACTGAAATACGCTAGGCTTCTCTGAGATTCTTCCACAGCTGAGTTAGAGTGGTTTAGTTATCCTGTGATCAACTAGTATCCAAAACTTTTTCTCTTTTTCTGCCATTTAATTTGGTGAGTTCCAAGCTCAAGGCATAAATTATTGCTTTCAGTTCCAGAGTGCATGTTTTTGCCAAACTATGTCCTGTTCCTGTTTCTATGTGCAAATTACAAAGTTTTATTTATCCTCCTCATATTGATTAGGCCTCCCAGATTTAGGGCACTATCATATTTTGATAATATTTTCTAAGGGGTTGTGCCAAAGTCACTAATGAAAATATTAAATATAGTAGTTCCAATAAAAGTTCTGTAAGAACTTGATAATTTATGTTGTTCAAGTCAGATATTCTTATTTTATTACAATACAATCACTTAGGTACCTGCTACTGAGCCTTAGCAATACTTAAGTATTTCTGGAAAAAGAGACTTACCTTGAGTTATATAAGGGTTGCTGATGACTTTAGGGTTAAGATTTTAACACTAAAATAATGAATAAGCATTTTCTTAAAATAAAAAATCATAAGATCCAACAATATAATGTGGGAGTTTTGAGACAGTTGAGAGGTGACTATGCTGGAGACATAAACAAACCAAAAGGAACATCAGTCATCAATAAGAATGTTATTTGTAGTTGAAATCTGCCATCCTCGTAAGTTTGGTAAGAGCCTGCAATACTTAATCTTTTCATCATAAATATCAAAACTTTTCTAGTTTTCCAATTCTGTTTAGTGCATGAAAGAGGTTTGTCACAGATCATGAAAAACGATAGTCTTTCTGTAATTTCATTTGTTTTGAATTTCAATTTTCAGGTCAATTGAAGCTTTTAATTTAGCTTAAAATTTAAGGAGAATGGATACATTAAAATCTCAGCTGCTTGCCTGCCAATGGAAATGTGTTTTTCTCCCTTCCCCTTTTCGTTGTCCACTGAAATGCACAGTAAAGAGTTTTGACACAAGTCCTCTTCACACATTCAAGCAGTTACCAGTCATTCTACCTTTTACTGAAATGAAGCAGTCACAGCAAACTGATCTGGATCATCTAACAAGAAAGGGAGAGTAGGCTGCCTTTTTAGTAGATGGAGCACATCAGTGACATGTTTTATTCTTATAGGCAATGAATAAATCAAGAAAAAATATGAGGTTGTTTAGTTTTTATCAGAAAATCATTCGTTTACTTTAAAGCATTAAAGACGTATGTCAGCCTATCTAAATGGGTCTATAAAGACTCAGCTAAAATCTGAAATGTTACATCTACCTTCAAAGAACACAGTAATATGTGAGCTACGTATTCTGTCTGTTTCTAAAAGCTGAGCTCTGCTTGACAATCTTTTTCATTCCAATTCATTATTTAAATCTTGGTTAAGATTTTGTTTCCTCGCAACTTACTACTAGCTGAGAATTTGCATGAACTGTGCTGTAGAAGTTCAAAGATGATCTATACAAGCTAGTTTTTTCTGATTTCTGCATGTTGCATTGAATGCAACTGGCAACCATTACTGCAACACATTGGGGATTGTATAATAATAACTATCGGCACCAAAAGGTACATTTGCAAGCCACAAGATCTTTGTTTTATAGCTTCTCTAGCTCATTTTTAGTGTTCCAAGTGGTGGTTAGAACAGCCGTAATCAAAGAATGAAGTATAGTGTAGCAGTCTTATCATCACAGAGTTGTAAAAACACTTGGTAGTTGATTAAATTGATCTGGCTCAGATTTTTGCTTGTTTGTAAGATAATGGGCTGTCTTACAATTATTTTTTTTTCATATGTATGAAGAAAATTACAAGCAAAATTGCCCAATTGGAACCATCAGAATTTCATAGGCAGAATTTTCCATCCCTGGCAGTGTTAAAGGCCAGGTTGGGTAGGGCTTGGAGCAATCTCGTCTAGTGGAAAGTGTCACTGCCTGTGACACAAGGTTAGAACTACATGAGCTTTAAGGCCCCTTCCAACCCAAACTGTCCTGTGATTTAAGGAATACCACAAAAGCCCTGAATAAGGCCTAGTTCTCCACAAATTAGAAATATTGGAAATCAAAAACTAATGCAAATGAGATACATGTAGATTTAGTTCCTGATCAAATCTTATCCTGATCAAATCTTAACTTATGATATCATTGTCTCTTAATTTTACCATTATGTATAGGTATAATATGATATTCAAGAATCAACTTTTTCATATGACTATTGGACTCTTAGGATGAATTTTGCCTTGCAAAGACCAGCAGAAGTGTTACGTAAATCTTAAGTGCCATTTTGGCCTTTGAAATGGAAATGTAATTGGTGCTCAGCCCTTGGGCACCCAGAGAAAGGTCTGGACAGCAGGAGCAGAGCCATCATGTGAATGTTGCTTGAATTGTGGGAACTGACCAGAAACCAGGCTGCCTTTGAAGGGTGGTCTTTTAGTAGGCTTAAATGGGTTTCCTAATATGAATTATGATGTAATGAAATCTGATCTCCGGTAAAATTCTTCAGAAGACATATTAAGGTGTCAGTCTTTGATAGCTGCAAAAAAGAAGGCATGCAGTCAGATCATGGAAAGGGCCACATGCCTTGACCTCTCCAGCAGACAGGAGCCAGCCTCAGGTATCCGAAATGCCCTTCTGGAGCACTCAGCGAAGCCAGGTTTCAAGCCTGCAGGAAATTATGTTTTCCTCAAAGTTTAGCTCAAGCTAAATCAAAACAAATCCAATTCTTCTCTCAGCAGAGCAGCTCTTCCAGCTGCTTACTGGAGTAGTCATTCTTATACTATTTTGCTGCTGTTGAGTAATGTTTGTTTGTAATGTCTTTATCTCAGCTGGGAATTAATTGTTGTAGCACTGGGAAACTACTCTCCCGAGGAGCCACACAAACTGTGCTGAAACTGAGACAATCCGTAAAAGCATTTCAGGCCCAGTCTTTTATTTTTGTCTGATTCTGTTCCTGTGTTCACATTTGTGTTTGAATTTCCATCTGGATTATCCTATGGATAGTATACTGAATCCCAGCTGCATCCAGAAGAATCAACTATATCCTTGAGATAAGAGAGCACTGGAGAATATCTGTCCTGGAAACTGGTCTCCATAAGGTGAGACCCCTGTAGTATTGGCTCAAGATGTATTTCATCCCATATAGTTTCCTCATACCTTGATACTTATAACCTAAATTTTTATATTAGGTTGTGAATTCAAAGAGTATGAGATAAGCTGTGTTCCTGCAAAGACTTGTTTAATAAGGTGCTAAGGAGTACCCATGAGCTCTCAAAATATAAATATTACCAAAAATTAAGTGGTTTGTACACAGGTATAGAACAAATCAATGGCAGAGCCAGGAAGATATTAAGCTAAGGAAAAATGAAGGATTCCTATCTCATGCTGTCTCCACCACTTGCCCTGATGAGGCAGAACCAGCTCTCAAAGTTCTTCTGCAAACTTCTTGCAAAGTTGAGCAAGGGAGGCAGCCACTCAGTAAATATGAGTTAATATAAGTATCAAAGGAGATAAACATCTGATTGTTCTACGCAGCAAATTTTGGCAGTCTGGGAAAAAGAGTAGTGTTTCAGCACCAAAATCAGTATGTATTGGTGGCAGCGCACTGTCACACAGAGCTGTGTGAATGCAAGATTTTCATTCTTAAAATAAGGAAGACACTATCTATTTGCAAATAGGGGGAAAAGTGATACACATGGCTCTAATCTGGGGTAATAGTTCGCTGTAATCTAATCTAGGACTAATTTAAAAACAGCACTGCCAAAAAAATGCCCTGACTAGAAAAACTGCATCTGTTATATTGTACCTTGCTGCTGCTCGCTCCTCTTTCTTGTCTTGGACTGTTGTAACAGTTTGCAGAATTCGCTAGGTTTAGAGAAGGGACGTAGAATCCCAGACTGGTTTTGGGTTGGAAGAGACCTTAAAGCTCATCCAGTTGCGACACCCTGCCATGGGCAGGGACACCTTCCAATAGACCAGGTTGCTCCAAGCCCCGTCCAACCTGGCCTTGAGCACTGCTGGGAATGGGACAGCCACAGCTTCTCTGGGCAACCTGAGCCAGCGCCTCAGAACCCTCATAGTGATATATCTTGTCTTATCATATCTTATTATTATTGCTATATCATATCTTGATTTCATCACACCACCTCTGCTTTATTTCTCATCCAATATCAGTTCACTGCAGCAGTGAATGCAAAGATAAAAATGCCATGCAACTTCAGTTTTTAATAGCGGTTAGTATAGTATTTTGACAAAATCCCACCAACGGCTGTTGGGCTTTTTGACGATGTGAAAACTGTTCAGAATTGCATCTGCCTGAGGCTAGTGTGACACGGGCAGTGCTTTTGCAGCCTGAAGAGCTGCCACAAAAAGCACTTACTAAAAGCCATTGCCACCTTCAAGACAGTATTTTCTTTCTGTCTGATTTTTTCATCAAGCAAAAAGCTTAGCCATGGCATGTTAGAAATACAGTGAATGCAATTTATTTGGACCATGTGATTAAACTTAATTCACTTCAGAAGAAGCTGCTTACCCTGGTTGATTGCTCCAGTCTGAAACGGGAGTAATCACTACCTTCTGGCAGAGGCAAACGAGCAAATCTTATGCCATGGGTGAGGAATAATAGAATAAAGGTTATGGTCTTCATCATGGGCACAAAAAAAAATCAAACCAAACCAACCAAACAAGAAAAATAATAGCAACACTGTTGCTCTTATTTCATAATATAAAGACATTTGCACTAACTTAGAGAACTTCCTTAGACTTAAACCCTCAGGTAACTGATTTCCTGAAGGATGGGCCAAATCCGTAAAGAAAGAGATCATTTACAGGCTCCTGAAATTCTGTTCCATTGGCAACAGAAGGTAAACACAAATATTAAAAAGAAATACATTTTTGCAAGCACACTTGATACTGCCTCTTTAACTTCTTGCAGAGCTACTTCACATCAGACTTTCCAAGGAAAAAGCTAGGCTAGATCAGCAAGTTTGCTAGACAGGCGTTCTGTAACGGTATATGGATTTAAAAAGAAACTTAAGCCATGGGAAGCTTGAACAGTAGTATTTCACAGATATGAGCTAGCAAGAAATATTTAACTTCTTTCTATGAATTAGTGCAGAAGCAGAATTGTTCTATTTAAGAGGAAGATGAACTTAAGCGCATGCCTTGGTTGCCCCACAGCTGGGTGCTTGGGACCTGCCCTGCTCCCCATGTTTCAGCATTCTCAGCCCCACAAAAAATGGGCCTGCTTAGGAACGGTGATTGTTCTGCTGGTCACCTCTGCTGAGCACTGAAAATACAATTTAAAAGCAGCAGCTCTAAAAGAGATGAGTTGCTTTCTGCAAACCCTGTGCACTGTTTAGACATATAATGAATGTAGTCTTGCACTTATGGAAACTTGGCCTTTCTGCTTGGGATAGTTTTGGCTGAGGGTGTGTTCTTGCTGCCTTTTTTAAAGAAAGGAATGGCTTGTTATTTATTGCTGAGTGAAACAGCAAGCACTATTAATATTGTAGTGCTGACAGAGAAAGCATTTTCCCAGTTTGCTGTTCTTTTTTCTCTTTCCCTTGAAATGCTTGTTCTCTTTCCATAAACAGATGCAAACAGACCAAACGTTTCCTGCAAAATAAGGCAGCAAGTACAGAGTAGCAATAGCAGGGTTCATCTTGTTGGTGAAAAGACATTTTATCGTATGTCTGAAAATGTCAAGCATAAAAATTGCGCTGAGACGAAAGTTTCTGTGTAAAAGTGTTTGCCTGCAGCCATTTTATGCTGTGCTGTATAAAGATGACAAGTATTCCAGCCTGAATTGATGAAGTAGAATGGTTTTTTGACTCCTTTATCCCCAGTTACACCATATAATGCTAGGGTTTTATTCTCACACTCACAGCTACAAAGCCCATTTGTGGCTATCAGTTGCAGTGGTGCTGCCCTGCCCAGAGAGCAAGAGCTCTGCAGGAGATGGGGGTGCTCTTTGGTGGCCTGAACAAGATCACTGAGCCTGCACACACCATAATTGCTGTAATTTGTCAATCTTAAGCAAAAATAAGTCTTTGGGGATATATGTCTTTGAAAGCTCTCTCAGCCAAATGTCTGATGTTGAGCAGCTTCACCCTACCCCCAGCATACCAAACAATGCATACCAAATTCAGGGCAAACCGAGTTCAGGCCCCTGAAACAGCTGACCTTTAAAGCTAAAGTGCTGTGCAATCCCTGACTAATCGGAGCTGCCACAACTGAGTCAGAAAAACATGCTGGGAAAACTGAACATGAACATTATTTATTGCTATGGGAAGAATGATATGATCTCAACCTAACAATTTTCATTCTTTCTTTTTTGTCGTGCTGGATATTTACCGAAGCTCTGTCCTTCTCAGCTGAGTAGCTTTAAATACAAAACTACCAGACCCCATGCTTGCTTGACCAGAGTATCTCGCTTTAATGCCATTTTTTTAATTACAATTACTATTATAATGCAAGAGGATTATGTTGCCTATAGGTTTTTTCTCCCTGACATGAAGAGTATGGCAAACAGTGTAGTCTTTATTTCTGCAGTTTATCCCTACTGCCTATCCCAGGAGCACTGGAAACATGAAACTACCAGCAGCTACCCAGAGTTGAACAAATATAGGTATGACAGTAACTGCAAGAAAGGAAGCTGGTTAGGCTGTAGCAGGAAAGTGCTACTTTTGCAGTAAGCTTGTGAACCTATAGTGAAGTATATGATGCAACCAGAGCTCTACAGCTTTATTTCCTGGTCACATGAGCTTGAAACCACAGGACAGTAATTCAAAACAGTGGTTAGAGACAAGAAATGTGAGAAGGACTTGCTTGAGGAAATATAATGTTTTAGACTAAACTGTTAAACAAGCTAGAGAAAGTGGTAGCTTCCCAAAATACATAAATAAATAAATCAGACCAAACACATTAGTTAAAAAATGCTCTTTTTTGTTTAGTATTTAATGTATACTTTCTTCTGGGAAGAGATTGTCATCTTTTGTTGTTTGTTCAGAGCTTACTGCTGCAGGGTATTACTCGTAAGCAGAGCTTGACTGTGAAAAGTAAATAGGAAATGGCATCAGGAGATAGTAAGAATTGTAAGCAACACCCCAATGGTACATCTCTTTTCTCACATTTCACTTTCCCAGAATTTCAGTGCACACATGGCTTAAACACGTTGGGACTTCATGCTCTCTTTGGGGCTGGGTGATGGTAAGGCTGTGGTTATGCCAACACGGTACCCACAACGAGAGGGGATTGCACACCCAGTTACTAGATGACTACAATATGAGAAGCTTGGTGGAAAAGACAAGCAGGATAGGTAAAGCAGAAATGCCTTTTTCCTACTAGAAATAAATCCTAGTGAGTTATACTTATGGGTTTCCCAGACACTGTTCTTTCCAAATCCAGCAAATCTGTGAATGAGTCACCTTATTCCGATGCACAGGATTGCACTAAAGGGAAGACCTCTTAAACTACTGCATTTGCAACGCTTAATGATTCTTTTCTCATTTTCCCTACAAATCTACAAGTGGAAAGTATCAGAGGAATAGTGCTGTTCAGCCTTCTCTGCACTGGAAAAAGCATACGTGCCTCTTTTTAGAGTGGTCTCAGCCGGTTTGAAGCAGGGAGAAGTTTTTCGGCTGTTACTTGCTAGAGTTGTTAACAATTGCCTTGTTCTTCTTGGGTATTTTGTTTTAAAGACATTAAAAGCCAAAAGAGCTGGGGGTTTGACTGAAAAAGGCTTTGGGGGGATTTCAGTTTTTCAGTAGCATAATCAGTGAGTTATGTGGGGATTTAATTTTCTTCTGGGTTCCTTGGAAACCACCTATAAATAGTTTAAATTTAGCAAGCATTTCTTCAGTCTGCCTGGTTCCTCAGTGTGTGCTCTCCATGAAGGCTGCCTTGGGTTTATATCACCTCATCATTGCTCCTGGTTCACTGGCAATAGCTGGATAAAGGAAATCCCCATGTAGGCTGAAGTCCTCCTGCTCCACCAGTGCTGTTATGATTCAGACTGTTCAGATTTTTTTTCTTCCACAGTGTCTGCCATTACAAAAACATTAACATATGGAAGACAAAATGCTTAACCTTGCCCTTGTTATCATCCCCACAGGGTACTTCCAGGGGGGATGCTTTCACCAGGCTAGCTTTACACTTCTTACCCCATACTGGGACAGAACTTTGCTTTAAGTTTGAAAAGGTGTCTCTAGATGTATTAATACAAATATTACATGGTAGCTGGTGCAGCTGCAGGATCTATCTGTGAACCAGCCAGCTTGGTAACTATTTGCTAGCAGTGTAACCTCTGTGGAACAGAATTCACTTCATTCTGCAGTGTCATGAGTGAAGTCAGGTAAAGATCTGCACATTGATCTGGCAAACAGCTGTTATCAGTACTCAAGATAACACAAGTCTAAAAGCTGCACCTGTACATGGCAACCCAGTATGTTATGACTGCTGGAAAAGACGACAGTAATCCCACAGACTTCTCCAGCAAGCAGCTCATACCTCTGATTTATCAACTAATGGCTTTTGGTCTCCAAGGTTATCATTCTGATAACTGTCCTGAGGACTAGAATTTATACCTTCAGCATGAAATTAGAAGGGCATGTCTAGCTGAACTTCTGACAGCAGTGGGTTTTTTCTTTAAACTGATGTATTTCTTCCCTGACTCCCTTCAGGTTCTCAGAAATCACTGGATTTATTCCACTGTGTCTATCATTTCAAAATTCAATGCATGTTTCATTTCAGACAGCAGTTAGGGAAATTTGCCATGTTTACAGAACATATAAGCAATTCCAAGACAGCTTCCCACTGCTGCTTAGGAAGAACCAGTGTCCAAGAAAAATGCAGCAAGAATAGTGCAGCATCTTGATCTTTGGTAGCTTGTACCTTAGAAGAGCCACATGGTTGGTGTGCAGCACACAGCTGCACATAATGAAGAAATCCAATAAGCTGAGGTCTGTCCTTCTTCTAGAGGCACATGCTATCTCGAAACAGATACTGTTATTAAGGAGAATCACAAAATAATCACCTAAGAAAGACTAGCAAGTAGTTTTCCACTCTGAGGAGTGCACTCTCACGTGCTAAATGTAGTACAGAGAGAAAAGGACACAGCAATTCAGAGGAGAAAATATTAGATAGTAAAAATAGTGAATCTCATTGACTGGAAGCCCCTGTGAGCCTTTTCTTAGATAAATGCAAAGGGGAAAGAGGAAAAAAAAATTGGTAAGCTTATTTCCCCATGGCCTGTAGCTGTGCTGAGAAGGACTGAAGCTCTGAACCCTGCCTGCCATGGAATAGGCATGAAGGAAAGTGCTTTCTGGGCTGCATTTGGGTGCTTAATGCTCTATTCTGAAACTTCAGACTCTCATTTCTCAGTTTGAACCCTTAGCCCTAGATTTCTGCCTGTTGCACAGGCACTTGTGGAAGGAGCATTTGCTGGGACAAAAACCCCAAAAACCACCTAACTCAATGGGATCTCTTTCACAGGTGGCACTGGTGTGGGGAAACAAATCTCTTCAACAGGATGTTGTTCTGCAGATGGTGGTGGGAGCCTCCACTGCAAAAGTCCTTGCAATAGCATCTTCAGCTGTATCAGGTGAGACTCTCCAGGCTGCATGCATACATCCAGCTGGGCTGAGGTCTTCTGGGACTGCTCTGGCAAGCACATGCTCTGTTTCTATCACCTTAAACTGTGAACTAAGCACCTCCTATCTATCAGCTATGTACAAAAGACTGTCCTACGTGAACACACGTTGACACAGTTTCTACTGAACACTGGTCATCCTCTGAGCAGTTTGGTCAGTTCTGCAGGCAGAAGGGCTCAGGACAGCAGCTGAGACAGGTAGGTTTTCCACCTGGCCTGTTACTCTGAGTGCTAAGGCATGCAATTAGTACCTGGGGTCTGCAGAGCAGGTGCTGCTTGAGGGTATTTCTCTGCCTTCCTAGACCTTCCCCTGGAGAGATCCCACAGCTGTGCATGGAGCACTCCAATGGCTCCTCTATGCAGATGGATGGAGATCTGGAAAAATGAATATTATAATTATGATTTAAGTTTTATAGACCTTGCCACAAGCCACACCTTACCACGGAGTATTGCTGTGACAGTATTCATACTACTGCAGAGGTTTAGTTTTGTTTACATTCTTTGTAAAATGGACTCTTCTCTCAGTACCTCTGGAACTCGCTGTCTGAGATTATTCATACAGGCCTCAATTTCTTCTACAAAGCAATGAACTAATTGTAATTTGCATCAATAAGAACAAATCTGCTCCTCTCTGTGCTGCGTACCTTTAAAGGCCCTCTAAACCCCCACCCTGCCACAGAGTAACACAGAAAGGTTTCCACCCATTCTCCCTGCTCCCTGTCCTATTTAAGAGCACGATGTGGTTGCTGAGGATTTGGTTGGTCTGTGACGGGATTTGGGGTTTAGGTCAGCTGCCTTGACAGCAGGCAGATCTGCCCTTCGGGGGGGAGACAAGGAACAGCTGCTTGAGCTTCAAATGCCAGTGGGACTGTTGAAGGCTTCCTCCTGCACTGGCCCAGTGGTCACACGGTGGGAGCAGTGGTTTAGGGCAAGCATAGGAGCACCCAAGCAGCATTGCCAGCCCTGAGGCTCATAGGGAGCAGCATACAAGCTGGCATGGGGGCACAAGAGTCTGTTGGTGGGGAAAAAAAAGCTGTGGTTGAAATACAAAATTTTGGTGAAATGGAAGCCTAGGGCAGCTACCTACAGAGCTACAATGCACTCATTTCAACAGCCTCTTAACTGGCACTGTAAGCATAGAAATATATATATATATGCACACATATATACACAGAAGAGATTCTGCTGTAGAGTGTTTCTAGCTGTGTGCATGGCTAAAAATAATCACAAGGAACAGATTAGTAGCAACTGCTGTCTGAACATTTGTTTGTCCTCGGATAGTTTAGCAAAATAAAAGGGATTGCGTTCAAACAGCAGGGGAAAGTTGACTTTGACTTCAAAGTGAGAGACAAGCATGTTTAAATATTGCATAGTGATGTCATGGCAGGAAGTTGAGTCCTTTTTTTTTTTCTGGTTTAATCTTAATGGAAAAGGAAAGAAAATATTTCAGCTGTACAGTTACTACTGTGCCGCTAAGTGGTGTGCTGCAGGGAACAGCTGTCTGTCTTTCAGAGCTGTAATGAGCAGCATATATCCCCGTGCACCATGGGTGCAGAAGTCCCAGCTCCCTTGTGGTTACAAGGAATTATGCTGCCACAATCACATTGCTAAATACAGTCCATAGAAGTCAAAGTGTACAAGTAAAAAGACCCACTAACTAATCCTTCCAAAATCCAGTAAGGTAAAACACATATACTGTTACATGTACTGTGTTCTACAAGCAGATGAACCTAAAAACGAGAGAATGCATCAGTGATTACTTGTAAGGTGATCTTAAAGCCCCAGATCTATGAACTGACTTTCAGCACTTCCTTGGATGTCATGATATTTTCTTAAGGAGGTAACCATCCTCATCCTCACTAACGGCAAACCAAATTTCTATGCTAAATATCCCCAAAAGCATACCATGACAGATCTGGGTATTGAGCCAAATGAAAGATAATTCCAGTGTATAATAGATTGTAGGAATCACTCTTGGTCTGATCAAAGAAACTGTTTAAAACCTAGATTTAAATGCAGAGCAAGCCCCCAAACGCCCTGCAGTGACACAGGCTGCCAAGGCTGCCCCTTTCCCCCACCCCTCTGGATGCTGAGCAGAGAGACTGCATTCTTTCCTTACCTCAGGGCAAGCACTGCCTGGAATCTGACACAGCAGCAGTGATGAGAAGTGTGGAGGGAGAGAAAAGAGATGTTACTATTCCCACCTACACCTACTTTTAACTATGCGTGTTTATACAGGCCTGTATGAGGTTTTTATGTTTGGCCCAAGTTCAACAAGAACAAATCAGATAAGCAGCTGGACAAAGCCTTGGCACTTCTGACCTATGACAGTGTGTGAGCATCTAAGCTTGTATCCAAGCATGCCTTGGGATCCAGCAAAGCTTCCAGGAAAGATTTGATGCTTTCTTTTTCATGTCTGAGGGGTGCAAGTAGCAGCAACCCTGGATATCGGGCTTTTAGTAGATTACACTACTGAAAAGCAATATTTTGATTACATTAAATAGCTCTCAGCCTCTGATGTTGTTCAGCGATTTGAACTATTGATCTTTCACATAGAATTTTTTTTTTCCCTGAAAGAAAATAAAAATACACTTTACTACCATCCCTGGAGATATTCAAGGCCAGGCTGGATGTATTCAGGATGTCCATGCTCACTGCAGGGGGTTGGATGAGATGACCTTTGAAAGCTCCAACACAAACTATTCTATGATTCTAGAACACATTCTCTTTGATTTTCAGTAATTTGCAAGCGCCTCTATCTCTACTCATAGTCATTGTGAGAAAATGTAGTTTTCATGTTTTTTCTGGCTCATACTTGTGTATGTTTTGTTCTGATATGGTCAGCTTCTCATATTACATGCAGTTTAAACTGAAAGTGCATGGTGGTGAAACAAAACTTCTATGATCATTTTGTGGGTTATCCTTAAATTGACTCATAGAGGTTCAGAAGGATAAAGCAATTAGTGGGAAAAGGAGAAAGGGCTGAGGTACCCAAAAGGAATATGTGGTCAACCCATTTTCCAGACCTCCTCACATGGTGTTTGAAACTTGTCAGCTCACCTGTGTGACTCGCTGGTGGGGATGACCATACAGAAAATGTCTGTTTCCTTAGACCCTTAGTCTTGTGAAGACTCAGCACATGCTTCTCTTTCTGAATATAACTAACCCTGCCATATTTGTTAGTTTGAGGACTGTGCACATGAACACAGTTAAGTACAGACAGGAATGTGGCCTTCAACCTCAATTTCTCCAAAAGCACAAATGGAAATGGCCTCGAGTTGTGCCAGGTGGGGTTTAGATTAGTGATTAGGAAAAAAATTCTTCGCCAAAGTGGTTGTCAAGCATTCACAGGCTTTCCAGGACAGTGGAAGAATCACCATCCCTGGAGGTATTTAAGACATGTAGATGTGACACTTAGGGGCATGGTTTAGTGGTGGGCTTGGGGCAGTGGCAGGTTAAGGATTGGACATGATGATCTTTAAGATATTTTTCAGCCTAAATGATTCTATTCCATTTTTTATTTCTTTTGAATCCACAGGGATTATGTTATAGCATGCTCCATCATCTCATGGTACGTGGGGATCAACACAATTTTAATTGGCACATAAAGAACAAATGGAAGGTAGTTTGACAGCTTTAGATTTAGCCCCACCTTGGGGTTGGAAATGTGTCCTGAGTCCTCTCTGTGTCAGTGCAGGAGCCACCAAGAGGTCACTGAAAAGGTTTTCTCACAAGGCAATCTGGCCTTTCTAAAGTCAGTTCAAGCTTCTGCTTTGGAATCAACGCAGCAAAGGTTTAACCTTAAATATTTCTAGTACTTGGATAGGCATTGCTTATTGTTTTGCAGAAAAAAAATAATCAGAAGTTACAGCTCCACCCTCCTCTTGCCTGTCGGGTTTGTCTCTGCCACCCTCTTTTCTTAGACATCCAGCTGTCTTTTGCTGGTTGTCATTGCAAAGGTTGATTTACAGGTGATGAGTACTGAGGGACTCTTCTTTTGGATTTGTTACAGCATCACAGAAACATGTAGTGGCTGCTCTCAAAGGATCTGGTGGCTAAGGCTGCTTGCTTTCAAATCCCCCACCAAACAATTCTCTCCAAAGAGTCACCTTCAAGGTCCAGAATCCTGGACATGAACGTTGAAGCCTCCTGCCAACATCTGGTCCAAGAGAGGAAGCAAGATATGTCTAGAAGGGTATGCTGCCTGTGCCTGTACTGTCTCTCACAGATCCTGTATTTGCTAATGCTGATGGTAGTGCCCAGAAGTGTGAATTTGTGCAAACCACTGAGGACTGTTAAAATTTTGATGCTTTAGAGACATTACTTTGAGGTCTTAAATTCCTGTCTGCTTATGTCAAAAATAGTATCCACATTCAACACATTATCATAGAATCATAGAATAGTTGGGGTTGGAAAAGACTCTAAGACCATCTAGTTCCAACCTTCCTTCCACAAGCAGGGATACAGCACTCTAGACCATGTCACCCAAGGCTCTGTCCAACCTGGCCATTTGTATATGCTGTTTATTAGCTGTGACGTATTAGCTTCCACAAGCGGGATATGGTTTTCTTCATAAGTCTTGCATCAGCTACAAACCCTTCTCTTTCTAATAGACATTGGGAATATGATGAAAGAGAATATTCCATGCCATTCCAGAGAAGATTAGACATATTTTTATTTGCTAATGCATTCCACTTCCAATGTATTTACTGCTGTAACAGCTAGACAGAAAAAGATGTTTGGTAACCAATGAAGCAACTTAATAAAGTTATGATGTCTGCAGGGGATTGCTATTGTGTTACTGTGTTAGTCTCTCACAGTGTGACTATTTATCCAGTTTGTTAGAGTTCAAAACAGTTTATATATTTGATGAAAAGATTAAAATGGAATTTTAAGGAAAACAACAGAATAGAAATTCTCTAAATCAGATAGTATTTCATTTTTTAATCATGTGTGGCAATGGATTGTTTTCTTTGCATTAGTCAAGGAAATGTTTTAGTCACTCAGCTGTTTCTAATCAAATCCTACAGTTTATTGTCTGAAAAGGTGTGAAAACCAAAACCATTTGTAAATGCCAACACTTTCGTGCACCTCAGCAGAAATATCACAGCTGAAAATTTGTACTAGAAGTATCCTTTGCCATGATGCTTTTTCTCATGCAACAACTTTGTCCCCAGGCTAGCCATCACATATCAGTAATGCTACCAAATAGCTGGTAGTCAAAAAGAACTGTTAGAAAGTATTAATTTGATTAACAATAGCAAGTTCTTTTTTTGTAAATCATCTGGAATTAACACAATGAGCAATTTAGGAATTGCAACTCATATCTGGAAATGCCTATCATTTGTGGAAACTTATGTTTCCAGAAACAACTAATGTTTCCTGTATTATTCATTGTGCTGATTCCCAGACAACTCGCAGCCCCAAAAAAAAATTAGAGGACAGAAAATGCTACTGTTTGCAAGTAATTTGCAAGTAAGCCAAGTGCGAGCAAGACAGTTACAATATAGAGCAAAGTCTCTCCAAGATTCGTCTTTGACTTTGTCCTGTCAAGGGCATGAGTAGAGTTCCCAACACTTTAAACACAAGTGAGAGAAACCTTGTTTGGAAAGTGCAATCCTCATTGTCTGAGTATCTTAGTTATTAAGGTAGCTATTTTCTCCATTTACATTCAGCTGCTTTGGCCTCCTGATCCCTTTTGTCACTGCAGCACAAGCAACAGCAGCAAACATGCAGATACCGTTCTCAGAGGTGTGCTCACATTCTAGACAGTGAATTAAGACACAAGTAATCTTTTTTAGAAAAAAAGAAGGGAAAAAATACTGATGAATGGAATAAGACAAGCAAAAGATTTTATAATGTGCAAATAATGATATATAAAAAACTGCTCCAGAACTAGTGGTCCTAGCTATGATATATAGCTTGTGAGTCTTCTCAAAAACTGTAGGATAATACACATTGCTCACTTTAACCCTTCTGAAAATCCTATGCATGCATTTTTAGGAATGCAAGAAACCACCACAAAACAAGCTTGAGTTTGCAGCACATTTATCCATGATCCCAGCTGAATTACTTTGAAAGAAAGGTAGGTTATTTTTAATAGATAGAATCATAGAATCATAGAATAGTTAGGGTTGGAAAGGACCTGAAGATCATCTAGTTCCAACTCCCCTCCCATGGGCAGGAACACGTCCCACTAACCCATGACACCCAAGGCTCTATCCAACCTGGCCTTGAGCACCACCAGTGATGGGGCAGCCACAGCTTCTCTGGGCAACCCACTCCAGTGCCTCACCACCCTCACAGTAAAGAACTTCCTCCTTATATCCAATCTAAACTTCCCCTGTTTAAATTTAAACCCATTTCCCCTTGTCCTATCACCACAGTCCCTAACGAGGAGTCCCTCGCCACCTTCCTTATGGGCCTCCTTCAGACATTGGAAGGCTGCTATGAGGTCTCCACACAGCCTTCTCTTCTCCAGGTTGAACAGACACAACTTTCTCAGCCTATCTTCATACAGGAGGTGCTCCAGTCCCATGATCATCCTCGTGACTCCACTCTGGACTTGTTCCAACAGTTCAATGTCCTTTTTATGTTGAGGACACCAGAACTGTACACAGTACTCCAAGTGAGGTCTCACGAGAGCAGAGTAGAGGGG